>BSXT01018864.1:0-12035 GCA_030267785.1 Phytophthora fragariaefolia
AACGCTGCACCTGGTACTGCGTCTGCGTGGTGGCATGCAGATCTTCGTGAAGACGCTGACCGGCAAGACGACCACGCTCGACGTGGAGCCTTCCGACTCGATCGACAACGTGAAGCAGAAGATTCAGGACAAGGAAGGCATTCCGCCTGACCAGCAGCGTCTGATCTTCGCCGGCAAGCAGCTGGAGGACGGCCGTACGCTGAGCGACTACAACATCCAGAAGGAGTCAACGCTGCACCTGGTACTGCGTCTGCGTGGTGGAAACTGAGCAGATCCCTGTCGGGTTGACTTGCGCCAATGTGCTGCTGGATGAAGTAAGTTCAGTAGTTGTGAGGATCCGAACTAGTAATAGATAGTGAACAGCTATCGAGCAATGAAATATATGGAGGTTTGTCTCAAGTAGTATTGCGTTTTTGAAGATGTTGAAATTAAATGTAGAGCTGGAGCGTGGAGGTTTTGTGAAACGTACTAGCCATGATTCGTGGCCCATGAAGCGTGTAGTGGGTGAAGGGCAGTTTTCTACAACGTAGTAGTAGTATTTTTATCTTCGTTGAGTACGGCGTTGACCAAGGCCAAGAAGAGCTTGCCGTTCACGACCATGAAGTCCGAGTCCGAGCTGAGTGACCGGGAATGGCGACAAATGCGGCGCCAAATGACGAAGCTGAACTTTGAGCCAGTTCCAGAGACGCCTGCTCTACTACCGCGGTCTCTTTACGGCGAGAGTGATAAAGAGCTATTAGTATCGATTAGCGAAGAGCAGGGAGGAAAGCCCGAGGAAGTCCACGAAAGTGCTGCCCTCGGATGTGATGGAAACTCTAATCATAACGAGTCGCCTAAGGCTCGAAGGTGGGTATTTGCAAGTGCGTCAAGGACTAGAGGGGCATCTACTGACTGTTACTTCATATTTATTAGCACGGACAGCCCTAGCTACCGTGACGACTTTAAACAAAGGTTGACCACGAACATCGTTAGCAAAGTGGGCGACGAATTACCTTCAACATCGATGGCAGTATCTCCGCTGATAGCGAGTGGCTACCGGCCTATGGGTAAAAAGCTTCCACACAAGCTCGAGCGTGACGATGCTGATATCGCAGTACTTGACGCTCAGATGGCGATGGCACAAGAGACGACCCGCCGTTCGCTTATGGTTGGATTCTTACTGTCGTTCTTGTTTCTCGATATTGGAAGGACTAACGCTTGAATTATTATTTTTATATAAATAGAGTGCATTTGCTGAGCTTAGAGCAAAAAAGGCGAGGAGCGAAGCTTTGGAGAGAAAGAAATTATCAGAAGCACATTCAAATGATGTTGCAATCCTTCAAGTAAGTGAGCAAGCAATATTTACACTTACCCTAAATCCTGGCTCGATGTATTTGACGAGTTATTTTGTTAAAGAGTAAAGTAGAGGAATTGAAGAAACAAGTTGCAGAAGTGGATGCGCGGGAAGAGCAGCAAAAAGTGCTGCTAGATCGTTTTTCGCTGTTCTCAGCCAAGCAATCGCAACTCAATGTAAGGATTGAGGCTCTCGTCTAATTTAGCCTATATTGTCATCTAATTCTTTTTGAGTAGCAAATGCGCTGGGGTAAAGAGCGTTTGCTGGGCCAGTGCTTTCGGGGGTGGAATTCAGTAGCTCAACAAGCCATGGTGAGGCACAATGCTCTTCGGCGTATACTTGAACAATTTCACAGACGACAACAGCTTGCAAGCTTTTGTCACTGGAAAAATGGTACCCATACGTCTGTACTTCAAAAGCAGCTTGAAGACCAGCAAGATCGTTATGAACATCGCATCATTGAAATGGCGAAAGAATATCAGCTCAAAATCTATCAGGTGCTTTGCTGACGACGATAACCTGTTTCCCACGTCTAAGTCTAACATCCATTTCTGCCAAACTTCACAGCTTCAACAAGAGCTCAACGAAGCAAAATGCCAAGTAGCTGAATCGCATAAGTGCCGACAAAAGCTGGAAGAAGACCTCCGTCTGATCTTTTTGCGAGGTGTATCAGCGATGAACATTGAAGCCTTAACAGCATTTGGTTCAAGTCACAAGGTGAACCACAAGCTAGGTATGCAGGGGCGATTAGTTCCATCATCGCGCCAACAGCAGTCTTGCTCTACCGATGTTACTGCTCCAATCGAAAAAACGACTTCATCCTCTCTCAACGGATTAAGCGATCACACACCCATGGCAAAAGAGCCGCCTCCAGAAAGCATTATGGATTCAGCCATCCCTGTTGTCCCTGATACAGGCGGTGCGTGCCCAGCTCCGACTCCTACAGAAGTATCAGTGCTGCGTACAAATTCCTCTCAGGCACAATATCGTACTCAGACTGGTAGTGGATGGACCCGTCCTACCAGCACTTCTGGGCTACGCAGCGCCGAAATGGTTCACCAGCACGAGTTTTCTTTACCAGTTGGCCCTCAATCTGCAAGCCGACCAGCGTTCCCATCGTGTCGGCCATACCCAACTGCGTTACCAACGAGGAAGAAATCATCGAACTCCAAATACCAAGTGGAAATGCAGTACATGCGAAGCACAGTGGCAGCATCGGCGGCGCGAGTGATTGGGGGTACTTCCACTCGACCAGTATCTGTGACTCGCTCTCCGTGGTCTTCATCTAGGACACGCAGATCGCAGTGCTTGTAAAACAGGTTAATGAATGCCAAAAATGGACTGCGTTTCGCTTACTTATAGCTCCATTTCTGCCTTTGAGATCACTCGCATTTCACAGGGATGAACCGGCAGCAGGTCGGCATCGAGGAGCAGCTATCGTCTCGACACCTTGAAGTAAGAGAAGAAGAACCCGAGGAAGGTATTGATCAGCTTAACATTCTGGACGATGGCGAGGAAGAAGACGGGGTACGAGTTTAAATTTCTCCAAAACTACCGGTTCGGTCGTTCAGTATCTCAAGTGCTATTCCCATTGGTAATAGATCGACTTGGAGGGCTACGAAGCGTACTTGGAGCTCTTGAAAAGGTGAGAGGGTTTAGAACGCTGTATCTATACTAATATACCCACAAATCCACTTGTTGTACCTGGCTACAGCAAAACAGCAGTTCGCCCTTGTAGTGCCCGAGTCGTACGTCCATTCCCTACAGAAACGTCCCAAGTCTCCATGACAAATGCTGTACGACCTGTACGACCAGTAAGCGCTCGTCCAAGGATGCGCACGACCCCAAGAAATTCATCAGACGATCGTATTCTGAACGGCTCTCAATCACGCACAAGTGGCGCTGGGGTGCGGCGAAAACGACATGGCGAGAGACTTGTTCACGCTCGTATCCAAGCAGTATACAATGATGTTGGACGGTCCGCTTTTCCGGTGAAGCAAGAATCAGCGCATTTTAACACTAAGTCCAAGAGTATCCAAGACGCAGAAATCCATGATGAATACTATAGACTACTCGACGCTGAAAGCGAACTGAAGAGTGTTTGTCTTCAAGAACAGCAAAAGCGCGTAAAGGCTGTCGCTCATGTGCGTCGCCTCGAAGAAATCATAGCAATGAAGGACAAGAAGATCGATGCGCTGCTTCATGCTAATGCTGTTGGTGCAGACAGAACCCTGAGTACCAGCAAAAGTGTCATCAAAAGAGAAATGGCAGAGCGGGACAGACAATTTCATGTCTTAGCGCAACGGTTGCGACAGAAGATTGCCCAACAATCACAACTACTCAGCTCTTACGAGGAAGCAATGCAATCTCTACGCAGCGGTATCAAGAGTACGAACCTCATGGAGCTCGAAGAAGAGCGAAGTCAACTGTATCAAGAGCTGCGTCGTCACCAAGAGCTACTGTGTCGGCAGCGTCTTGACTGGGAAGCTCATCAGCAAAAGCTAACTGCATTCGCAGAGGCTGAAGCAAGCAACAAACTTCAGATTGCCAAACTACAGCAAGAAAACAAGATTATTGCTCACGAGAAGCGGAAGTTGGAGCAAGAAGTGTGTTTTTTTAAGTCACAGGTAGAGATGCTTCAAAATAATTTGGCACGGGAGCAGCGCAAACGGACTTACGATCGCGAGTTCAGTGAAAGCGTTGCGAAGCATACTTCGTCATCACCAACTCAAAAGGTAATGCTTGCTCAAGCACTAGAAGAGATGAAAAAGCTCATGCGGAGGGAAGCAATATCATCCATCAGACGTGAGAAGTTGAAGTCTCCAAAGACTGACACCATTCCACATCGGCCAGACAAGTTTTCCTCTTTGAATGTATCCCAAACTGCGCCAGCCCTAAAGACTTCAAGTAGAGCAACAATAGCTTTACCAATGCCACCACGGCCATCAAGTGCTGTTTCTAATCGTTTAACCGGCACGTCGGCACGCATCGACAATATTAATGCTGCTGTTCCATCACCTGCCCATACATTACAAGCTTCAGCATCTCAAGACAAATTCGGAAATTTGCCTTCGGGGGTTAACGATGTACAGACTAAAACCACGTCTCGCACCGAAAGTGTAGAGCCCCAGGCCCATCGATCCAACGGTGAGTCACAGACAAACACCGGCATTGCGTATGACAAGTCGGACACTAATATGCAGGAGCGAAGTGAGTCAGGGAGCTCGATAAGCAACCCTGAGCCAGATCCGGGCGGCGGTCAACCATCACGTGAAATAGACGCTGTTCAAGTCGCGAGGGATCAAGTTGTTGAGGAAGAAATTGAGGCAATGCAGCAGCAGGCTCTTGCTGCTGCCCAGAGTGTTTTACGCTTCGATGCCGATGATGACGATAGTGAGCTGTCGGCAGATTTACTGGACGACGCTCAGCATCCAATGCTCAGAAGCGACACGAGATCAGCTATTGAGCTGGCAGATGCAGTGCTTGCTCCACCAAAGATTATGGCAGAAGAAGCCCCGCCAGACATCCGAGGCCAATCACCCCAAACTTTAGACGACCTCTACCCGTCTGATTTCCTCGATACGGACGCGCAGGCTTGTGTTGATGATGAAGACGAAGTTGAACCAACCAGAGAAGCCTGAGACAGATAGGAGGATCTAAGTTCCCATTTCTTACATTGATTGGGCTTAAAGCTAGAAAGAAAAAATTACGAGCGTGAATTGGCATCTCTTCCTTTGATCAGAAGAAAGCCCTCCGTTCGCCCGTTCACAGTCGAAGCTTAAGGCACATTCTGGCTGGAATTTCTACGCGTGGATCGGCGTCCACGCGACTTTCCCCTCGTATGAACATACACGGGCTCGAAGAACTCCACGTGCTTGCTGTCTTTGGCGTCTTCGGCTTTGGAGTGGCGCCCCAGCAGCTTGAGAAACCCGACGCCGCCATGAGAAGAAGGAGGTTGCTGCACCGCTCCACCCTCCGACTGATTTTCCACTAGCTCGCGCTTGTTCTTGTCCGCTCGTTCTTGTGCACGCTGTAGGACCAGCTCCAGGTACATCTCTCCATCGTCTGAATTAAATAGCTGAGAGTAATACTCAAAGAGCGCAGCATTACGGGCTTCGATCTTCGCGTCGTCTTGGGCTTCGCCGCTTTCGAGATGCACCAACACCTTGTTTTGGGCTGGGAAGGGGGCAATGCCAGGCGACTCTTGTCGCGCCTTAAATTGCTCCTGGCGATGATGATGCATGTCGTGTGTGTCCATGTTGTTGGGAGTGCCTTGAGCTTCTACCTTTCTGCTGTCTACGCCTTTTTTCTTCGTCCTCAGGCTGAATGTGTGCCGCACAAGCTTGGAGAGAGAGGTAGGAGACCCCTTTGATGTGGAGGACACAGACGAGCGCGACGTGGATGATGAAGTCGACAAGAAGCTCTCGCGCCCAGTGAGAAGCCCGCCGTGGTGCTCTCCGTGCTTTGCAACGTTGCACTGCACGAACTCGCGGTGCAGTCGCATGAGTGCCTGAAAGGAGCCGGAGAAGCCCAAGCGCGTGTGGTTCCCGCGCGGCGATCCCACGACGATCTCCACGTAGTAGCGCACCCGGAGTTTGGTCTTCTTCTTGGCGTCCGTCACGTGCCTCTCCTCCTTGTGCGCAGTCACATCGATCGCGACCATCCTGCTGGCAGCTGAATGAGTTGTGGAGGGTGGAAGTGCGGGAGCCAGAGGTGGAACACAGAAGGGGAGAGAGAGGGTCTGCGACGTGTGTATGTCGCTCAAACACCTTCAACATCGATTTATTTTAGCGCCTGCTTGTCATCGTCGTGCACACGGTGCACGTCTACGATCCAGCGGCCCAGCTGCTTGACACACGAGGCCAGGACGCTGTCACCTTCGAAGATGGATTCGTCGACCGCCAGCTCCTTCTCGTAGTCGGCCTCGCTGGGAGGCTGGAGAAACCCGCTGAACGGCACTTCGGCCCCGGTTTGCTTGGCCGTATCCGCCATCGCTGAGGTAACAGAGCGCTCCTTCTGTTCAGCAATCTCGTGACTGTCCACCACAGAGGTGGACAGATCGACCTTCTTCATCTGCTGTTCGTAAATCATGCGCTCCATTGTGCCCGTACTCACGAGTCTGTACACATGCACAGTTTTCGCCTGGCCGATTCGGTGCGATCGGCACATGGACTAGTACACAACAAATATTAAACGCAAGTTTAGAATTCGAATACCCCGGGCGGTTTGTTGTTTATCACTCACCTGGTGGTCGTTAGATGGATTCCAGCTCACGTCGAACAGGACAAGCCGATTCGCCGCGTGAAGATTGATGCCCTCTGCACCAGCTCGTGTCGAAACTAAAAGCAGTTTGACTTTCGAATTCGTCGAACTAAAGCGCTGTAAAGCAGGAATCACAACGAAGCTCGTCAGTATGCATCAGTGTCGTGAGTATTCACAAGCAGTACCTGAATGTACTCCATGCGCTTAGCACCGTTTGTGCTACCGTCAATTTGCAAGAACCACTCATTTGATGTCAGACTTGAAACAGAAGCAGTTTTGGAGGCAGTTTTCCGAGCGCTTGGTGCATTAGCTCCAGCTTGATTCCGCCGCTTGCGCAAAATCCCGGCGGGGTCGCGATTCGGTCGCTGGGCAATTTTGCGGCGTTTAGATTTGCTTTCTGCGCCACCTAACTTTTGAGCTGCGTCGTCTGCAGCGCGCGAGGGACTGAAGGTACTAGTACGCAGAAACTCGGAAATCACCTTCAGCGTAGGGACGCTTTGGGAGAATACGACCACTTTGTCGCCGCAGCCAAAGCTCTCCTCCACAATGCGCAGCAGCACAGCCATCTTGCCACTATTTTCCAACATCTCTGTTTGATACGCTTTCGTTGTAGCTTGAACTGATGGTGTCAATGCCGCTGAAGTTGCAGTGCTCGCCGTCAGTTTCGAGCCGACGGGACTGTCTCCGAGAATTACAGAGCGTGCCCACTCGTAGGACTTCTGTACGTCGGTGATTTTCTGGCGCTTCCTACGCCTCTGTGCTGCAGCGATCTCTCGCTTTTCCTGCAAGCGTTCTTCGCTTTCCCAAGCCCACCCACTTGATTCTTCTAGCCTTAGCAGATCTTCATTGGAGTCATAGTAATCCTCCAGCAGCGCGGATCCAATTTCTTGCGAAGGGCAAAGTTTTGCATAAATAATATCCGGGTGGTTCATTACTTGGAGTAATGCGGCGTAAGCAGTCAAGAGGTCGCCAGTAGCGCCACCAGCAGCGCCACTACTACCGTAAGAGTTGAGGAAGTCGCAGTACAATTGATGTTGCACCGGAGAGAGTTTACAATACAAGATCCACTCCATTTTAGGTGGCAGCTGGGATCGCAGTAGAGCCTTACCGCGGCGAAGTACGACGCTCTGCAGTCGATCGATCAGCTCCTGGGAGCGCGTTGCATTTCCTTCGAGAATAGGCCGCTCGTACTTCGCACGGAACTCCTCGTAGCTACCAAGGAATCCCTCACGCGCAAAATTAACCATGCACCAGTATTCGGATAGCGAATTCTGCACTGGGTAACCAGTGAGAACCAAACGACGCGAGGATTGTATCTGGGCCACACTTTGGCACAGCAACGAGCTAGGATCCTTCATTCGGTGGCCTTCGTCCATAATTACAAGGTCAGGTCCTGGAGCGCACAGCAGACGTCGGAACTCGCGCGCGGTGCGGTGTACTTTGGCAGCCTCTTGAGCGGAGGCACTTGTAATTTCCATTGTTGCGGAAGCCATGCGCGCGCATACTCTAATGGATGTTTCTCGCTCTGTGGTGCAACTTACAGGCGTAGTTGTTGGATTCAGTAACCCACGAAACATCTCGTACCCCATGAGCAGGACACCACCGGTGCGCTTCCATCGTTGCAAAAGACGCAATCGGCCCGCAGTGGTACCTTTTGTTGATGATGAATCGAGAGTAAACACAGGACAGCGCGCACGCGCCTCGACTCCCAGCCACTTTTGAAATTCTGAATCCCAGTTCGGCAAACAGATTGCAGGGCACAGCACCAGTACCGTTGTCGGCGACTCGTCGTCCTCATAGTTCTTGTTCGTCTCTTCCATCGTCATTTTCATCGCCTCACGCGCATGTGAGTCGCGTTTTTTGCTGCGTGATACGTTCATCTTGTCCACTATGAAGGAGTAAATAACTGTAACGACTTGCAGAGTCTTGCCCAACCCCATGTAGTCTGCTAGGATGCACCCACGACCAGCAGACACGTGAGAGTGCAGGAACCTCACACCTTCCACTTGGTGTGGCTTTAGCAAGGGTCTAATTTCGCGAGCGACCCACGCGTCGCGTTCCTTTTCCTCTCCATTATCCTTGGAAACTGTGCTTAATCGCACACGGCCATACTCGTCTGTCTCCTCGTCGACAGCACTACGGTCCGGATCAGACGGCAGCGGGCTTGCTGCCTCCACGCTCGTGGTCTCTTCCTCGCCGCCCAGCATGGGTTCATCGTCGGCGGGGCAGATGCAAGGTAGCATCATGCAGCTCACACACTGCGACGTGGCATCGGCAGCGAATAGCCGACGCAGCTTCGTCTTGGCCGCGATGCCGCCAACGGTGTCGGAGACGTGAGCACTCTGAATATCCGCCGAGAAGTCCACAGCGTCCTCCACGTCGCCCACGCAGATGCATGGCAGCAGCCCACAAGTACATCCGTTGCCACCCATGATAGTTTTCGTCAGCTTTGTAGTCACGTCTACCAGTGATGGATCTACAGTCATTCAATCGAGGTAGCCAATCCACGAGCTGGATAGATGAATATCATCATCTCTCCGACTATATTGTATCTCACTATGGAGAATTTTCCCCAATTGAGTATATTATTTTTATTTTTTTCAATCAGACTACGACATCCTAGTCCACTCGTTCTGTCCGGTTCGAAACGGACAGACACAGAACGGGCAGGTAGGCTATTAATACATGTATACTTCAGCGTACCGTATAATACTCACACCTGGAACAAACCAAACCTTCAAAAGTGCAATCTATTGGTATGCTCGTAAACTACGGTTTCAAGTGAACCAAAACTACGTCATTATTGGTTTGGAGACGAATACCCGCCCCGCTTTCAAACCTGGGCTCCGGTTTGGAGTTACAGGTTCGGAGTTTCACGACATCTGTAACGACTACTAAGACACGACTGGCTGCGGAGAGTCGCTCTGACCCTTCGTGAAAAGCCGCAATCCTTCTCAAGAAACGAGCTCGGTATCGATGGCAGCAGTAAGCTCCTCATTCTTTCATTTTCTGTCAGCGTCGCAATCTTGGGCAGCAGTGAGAGCAGCACCCTTTTCAGTTTCCATTTCTGGTGAGACTCGCAAGCCTCGGCGCGTCCACACGGCACTCGACAGCTTTTTTTTTCAAGTTAGTAGGTGCACATTGATTCTAGATCTCTCTCTTTACTACTGTTACTCATCGTATCTCCATACATGTATCTTAGGAGAACACTGTCAGTGCATATTAGTACCCGGAGGAATTTTTTCACTAGTCAAAATTTCGGACGCATACCGACTCGCACGCTCTCGGAGCGTTGGCCAACTGATGATGGGAAGCAGGAACGCCAACTCACCTCTCGCTCCACCCGAAACGAATGAGACAGCTGTCGTTACCACCAGTCATAATCGCCATGAAGAATACGTAGTCGCCGCCGCAGAAGTCCCCAGTTCGGGCGATGCTACGACTAACATCGTATTTCCTATGGCTTCACCTTCTACTATACTGGTGCCGTCTCACGTCACGACATCCATCCGTGAATATGTTCCGCCCGCCGGATTTACTATTCTACCTAAAGACGTGGATAACGGTCAATTATTCTTGATTGGGGCGTTCGACTCAGCTCGGTCATTGATGGGAAGGAGTATACAGGTTGGATATGCCTAGGTAGCCATGAATGCAGACAGAAGAACGAACTGATTCGTCTCTTTGGGAATACCTCAAAAGCAACCAAGCATCTTAGCGATGTGCATCTAGTGGCAGCACCAAAAGTGACGGTAGAAATTACACGTAAAAGAAATCGTGCGGAACGACTGGAACGGATGCACGTGAATATCAAGACTAGTGATGACAACGGGCGAATGACATTGCTTCTTGAAACATTACGTGTGATCAACAATAATCTACCTTTTAGAATCGGAGAATATGAAGAATCGGAGCTTCTGGCTGATTTCACTCTAGGTGATGAGTTTCGCGTCACTTTCAACAAACGCACTGCAATACGTTGTATAGTGGAGCTCTATGCGAGCGCTCATGGAGCGGTTTGCATTCATATTGAACTCAGTCGTATTCGCAACGTAGCTTTCTTTACAATTCTTTGCGATTTGTGGTCTTCCAAAACTCAGAAAGGAACTAAGTATATCGGTGTGCGCCTCTATTTCACCGACAAGAACTGGAAGTCCCAATCGATTTTATTAGGCACGCGCCATTATGAACCCATGTACGGTGAGAGGAGTGACGGTAGTAGAGGTCCCCTCAAGCGCTGGATTATGGAACTGCTGAAAGATTTTGGTTTATCAGCAAAAGATTTGTTTGCCACAACAAGTGACGCAGGTCCTGATGTTAAGTGGATGATGCGCAGAGATCTTGCATTGAAGTGGGAGTGGTGTGTACCCCATCTTACGAATGCAGCAACCAAGTCAGCTTTCGGTATCGTACCGCAAATCCTGAAGCTACAGACCTCATTTCTCGCATTGCACGCACTACTTATGCGATTAGATCTAATTCATCGATGGGGAGTCTTTTTCGTGAACTTTGTGAAATGGCTAATAACGGTAACAACAGCAAGTCAACGGAGCTTGTGGAGCACAAGGACCACAGATTCATGGGGTTAGCGAAGGTTATCAGGCGTTTACTCGAAAAATGGGAGCAACTTGAAGATTGGTTTCAAGAGCATATCAGTAAAGCCATAAGGGAGCGAAAGCCAGCTCCAGCGTCTTTACCGATTGCGGACGATAAAGCGACTTTGTTACAGCTGTATGGCCTTCTCGGTCCCATCGCAGCTCTCAACACGAAGAGCCAAAAGGAAGACGCCAACCAATGTGAGGTCCTTCTCTCCATGTTTCGTCTTCGAACAACTGTGCTGGATGAGACTCAGCCTATTACGGATAAATGCGTGAAGCGTCTAAACCCCCTTTATACTACCAAGTCCGTGACCTCACTCGACTTACCAAGAACACACGTGCTCTTTTAGCAAAACAATTTCACAAGAACATCTTTATTCGCTACACAGATCGAGCCCGTGTTCGTGATTCGTCGTACATCCCAGAGATGCAGATGCTCTTGCATCCTTTTTTTCAAGAACCAAGACAACAACCTTGCTAAGATTGTTCGACTATGCAATGAGCAGCTAGTAATTGACCCAGAACAGCCCCACCTTCGGCTTGATGAGCGCACTGTTGAAGCTAATGTTAGCGCTGTAAAGAGTGCTGTGGTTGACCGCCTG
Organism: Phytophthora fragariaefolia; assembly: GCA_030267785.1. Lineage (NCBI taxonomy): Eukaryota > Oomycota > Peronosporomycetes > Peronosporales > Peronosporaceae > Phytophthora > Phytophthora fragariaefolia. Next base: position 11,796 of record BSXT01018864.1, read on the forward strand.
CGTGATTTACTGTTGGATATCTCAAGAGGCAATTTTCAGGCTCCTCCTCCAGCATCAACCATTCCTCAATCTTCAATATCACCAATCGAGTCACTAGTTGATATGCTAGCACCCCCAAGGCTACCTCCTACACTATTTTCTGATGACCTTATGGAGTTTGCAGAAGAAGAGCCTGACCAAGCTAGTGAGCGGAATGTTCATGAGTCTCGAGTTAATGAAGAGGTTGACAGGTGGTTAGCT
>BSXT01018865.1:0-33936 GCA_030267785.1 Phytophthora fragariaefolia
CATCTGGTCGGCGTTCATGTGGGCTAGTCCGACGCTTCTTCAGCGGTTTGCTCGACTCGGCTGCTGGAAGTTTCTTCTTCATTGTGTCAGCTTTCTTCTGTTGAGCTGACTCCATACGCTTTCGAGCCTTCTCCTTGGCCAACTTCCCTGCAACTTGAGAGCTCTGCGCTGCTGCTTAGCGTTGCTTTGCAGCCGTGACTTTCTTCTCTGCCGCGGCTGTCTCCCGGGCCTCCTTCGCAAGAGTACGCGTGCTTTCTTCCTAGGCTTAGGCACATTCTTCTTGGCACTGCTCGTAGACTTCTTCTCCACGATGGGCTTCCTCGCCACTAAAACGCAACAGGGTAATAGTGTTAGTATCCGATTATAAACGTGTTGTCCTAGAATCATGTTGTATACCTTTTGGCTTCGCTTGGCGATTTTCTTCTTCTTCTGCGCTGGGTTCACTCTCATCTCCGCCATCATCTTCATATTCGCCATCTTCATCTCTGTCGTCCTCTGCGTCGTCTTCATCGTCTGGCTCCCACGTTTCATCCACATCTTTCTTCTTCTGAACAATGCGCTTATTACCGGAACCAGCGATGGTTTTTGCAGCAACAGCAGTACACATCTCAGACACGAGACGCTTGTTCGCACGCATGTAAGAGGCATCTTTCCCCGTTGGAGGACGCCTTGGTACCGGCATCTCTCGCCGCTCTCGATTTCGTGCCGAAGTGAAGTCTGCATCCATGGGTCTGTCGCCATCTAGATACTCACGATACTCCTTCACAAGGCGCGCACGGTCTTCGTTGTGCACTTCCCCCAAGCGGTCCAAGAAAGCTTGCGCTTCTGAGCGCGTCTCGCGTCTCACCACCATTCTCTTCCTGCTTCGCCCAAGGTCAGCAAATTCTTGACTGAGGGGGAGTCTCTCGCTACCACACACTTTTCCCATCAGACCAGACGTGATTAGCTGACTCCATGAGACCTTTTTTTGCGGCCGACCTTTTTATAGACCAATTAGCACCTACCCCTGTGCATCGTTCTTTTTATTAGGGATTTGCTTATACTTGATTTTACTATATTTTGCCCACTTTTAGAGCCAATCCCTATACAAACATGTTGTACCTACAACATGAATTCATGTTGTTTTATACAACCTTGGTCTTTGGGAGGTTAATAGAGTGGAAAGCTTCATCTGCTCACTCTGAGACGGAATCAAATCAACAAAGGGGGCACTCTTTTTAGAAAAGATTAGTTCCATGTGTGAATCGGACGAACTTTATGTGTGATCCATAAAAACGGCTTAATATCATGTTCCAAGAACGAACGTCATGTGCAAAGGCGGAAGCCCACGTACGAAGGTAGTCTACACAACAGTTTAGTGAGTGAGTAACAAAATGTCAACGTCATGGGTAACGAAATGAACGAATGTATTATTGAAATTAAAAAGTAAAAGAATAGCTCACTTATGGGCCTGCTACCGGTATCCTCGAGACGTGTGCATCAATGATGGATTTCGCTAGGTCCTCAATTGCCATATCTTCAGTCGAGCTGGTTGCGATGATTACAACCGTTCCAACAAAAGAGCGGAGAACGATTACCACGACGGCAGAGGCGGCAGGAGTGTCGGTTTGGTTTCATGCAGCGACTAATGCGCGACGGTGTGGTAACGTCCAGGATCAAGCCCCCACCTGACGCCAGAGAGCACTAGAGAGCACCTTGAGTACGCGCAAGCGTTCGTGGACGAGATAACCTACTTCTTTGAGCCCATATAGGATATCGTACACGTGGATGAGAAGTGGTTCTACGAGAACGTCGACTAGCACACCTACAACGTTGGGGGTGACGAAGAGGTGCCGCAGCGCCAGCGTCGCAGCAAGCGCTTCATTCAGAAGACGATATTTCTGGGAGTGAGGAGCTTCTGTAAGTGTCACGGCCACGAAAAGCGTAGCACCACCCAAAGCTTTTTTGGGAGTACCCACACTTAAATAGGGTGGTGCCACCAATACACAAAACACCTTCACCAAACAAGTAATAAACGAACACCAAAATGACACTTCAACGTGCGCGCAGTCCAACATGTTCTACTGCTATTTTTCGCAGCTACGCTGTCACTAGGCTCAATTTGCAGGCATGTCAGATCATATTTTTCTCTAGTAGTCATTTACCAAGTGTGGGCATTGCTCGAGCACGCCAGCGGATTTTTTTCGGAGAATTGCAGCTAGATACATCGGATTTCGAAGGCGAAGATGCACCAGAAGGGCTTAGCGGGCCGTCATGGACAGAGATCTGGTGCTTAACCTCTTTTGAAGCCTTGCATGTGTATCGTGACTCGCTACCGATACAAAGTATAGTGAAAAGTAATTCGGTGGGGTATACGGTTGGTCATACTGGATAAATACTATGAACTAGCATGCTCACTGTATCAAATGCGATTTCAATGGTGCTTTGTCGATCACATCGATGCCGCAATCGCCAACAGTCAACTGACGATAATGATGCAACACCACAATCGACAAGTTGTCGTTGTCAATACAAGTCTAAGACTTGTCTTTCCGCTGGTACTTGTGAAACGTATCAGCCGGGTGGACATATAACGGCCAGCACTAACCCTCCTATATCTAAGGAACGCAAGCTCACGCGCGACATGAAGACATTCGTTGCTGCAAGACTGAGCAGCGGCGCCAAGCCACCCGCTCCGCGACTGCACACAGCTCTCTCCGCTATGGTTGAGAACAACGAGCTCGGGGATCGGTCCCAAAAGAAACCCAAATTACTGTCGTTGTTAAGAATTGGACACGAGATAATCCAAGGAATTATATGACATCAGTGATCGCGTTATGTGATGGTCGGTTGTACGAACAACTGGATTGTAGGACTATGTCGGATCGCGAGATGATGATTTTATGCGTCTCCCAATCAAATGATCGTCCTGGTGCTACAGGCAGCGTTTCCCATCATGGAGACGGACCCACCGCTAATCCGTAAGGATCGGCATGACCTGTCTAAAACCTGTCCGAGATTATTTAGCGGCGCAAAGCTGGCAAGATTGCACAACCATTTGTGGACGGTACGCATAGCACGGTGATCTACGGCTATTTAGTCTTTGTATTTGTATATTCAGATCGGAATGGTCAATTTCACTTGTTCGCATACTTTTGTGCTTCACAAAAGCGCGCCATCGACATCGGCTAGTGTATTAGTTATCTAATGCGTGTTTGCTTGGATTCATGTAACCCTCAATTTTCGCCTCGTTTTGAAATGTTGGATCGTTGCAATGCGTAGTACAAAGCGTGTACATTGCAGCTTCGAAGCACCACAGTTTTGATGTGCTGGTTCCATGTTACTCAAAATCTGAGGAAACAGGCACAGAAAAAAAACAAATGAACATGGATGACAGCCGTGCCGTTCTTCCATATTTGTATGATATGCGTTAGGCAGGCTATGAAAATTTTGAAGCAGTGGAGTCTAGGGGTTTTCAACAGTGGAGAGATATGAACGCGGCTCACCGTCTCGCAAATTAACTGACCACCTAATATGGGTCAATTCAAAACGTTTTTTTCGCTGGCAAGCCTTCTATACACCTAGTGGTTATACCGCTACCAACAACCCATTGGAGCAATACCACCGAAAAGTAAAAAATCATTATCCGGTCGGTCTAGCTACACCTCAAGAATTGATAATCAATCTAGATGCTGCTCGTCTGGCGTTACTGAATCGCGATGCCCATGTCTGTTCTAAAGCTACTGCCTCTAATCGCATGCTGAAAATATACCGCTTTATGTAATGCCATGGATGCCTGTCAGTGCACCAGATTCGTGCCGTCAGGGGGGGGTCGGCAGGTCTCAATCAAGTTATGCAAAGGCCGGCTAGACCGACATCGACTGAAAAGAAAGAAGAAAATAAATCTAACAAGTCTATAAACGCTAGAAGTATCCATACTGAAGAGATGCTGATTGGAGGTTGGATAGTTGGTGCAAGGAGCAAAACTTGCACATACGCTTACAGCCGGAAGCGCATGATGTGCTGCCATATTGTCGCTGCGTACCCAGTCAGGCATTTACCGTCCGGGTGCCGATAGCCGCCGACGACAAATCATTCGACCGGGGCTGGGATGCGTGCCACGCACGATCACTGCCGATCTCTCTTAATCAGATGAAAATACATAGATGTAGAAGTTGAGACATCTCTGCCTGGTTTTGACTTTCTAATGTGCACAGCGGAAACTTCTGACATAAATCCTGATGGCGACAAGATGCTACAAGAAAATGCTGTAAGTCCGACGATGGCGTACGCTGAGGCGACCGTTCCGCACGCCCGTACTCATGATCGGGTGCGGTGTTACCCTTTACGTCATTGTAAACGTCGAGTAAGCGTTGCCACCACCCCATTCAAATGAGACTGCGATCGCACACTACTAAGTTTTCAATCAGAACATGTTTGATGAGCACGTCGACTTTCTGCCTCTATATTCCCATTGCAGCGTTAGACAAGACCACTCTAGCTGTACATGTCTACGATCTGCATGTTGCCGAGCTTCCCGACGGCCTCGCGCTCCATGGTCCCCTCCACCTGGTCCCACTCGTTCTTGGCGGGCGGTTGCCCCACTTTGGTCGCGAACTCCTAGAACGCATTCGTACTGGATTCTCTCCATGCTCAGTGGTATATCCTCCTTTCTGGAGCTTGACTCTGCTACACTGAGCCTTGTTTGCCTTGTGAATACTTGTGTGGCTAGTACTACGTGTTTGGGTGTCGTTCCCGGTCGGAGGTGAACACACCAACTGCAGACAGTATGTGCTTTGTCAGACTAATTATAGTGGGTGAACCTTCAAATGTTGTGCTGGTTCCCATTCTTCGGGTAGTACTATATCGACCTCTGTTTCTGGTAGCAGTGGCAAAGTCCACGTAACCTTTCAAATCTTATCTATATTTACGGTTTGTGATCTCACCGTGTCCCGTAGGCATGATATCCATACAAAGTCTAAGTTCGATGGAAAGATAGGCATTTGGTCTTTCACAGTAGACACTACAGAGAAGCGAAAAATCGTTAACCGGGACAAAAGCGCACCCGTCACAAAAAACATCGAGTCTGTCAACCGCAATGTATACAAGGATTACTTGATTACCAAGGTAATCCCTGCCATCAAAGCGGAGTGGGCAATATGAGAGAAGTGGAAGTTTATCTACATCCAGCAGGACCATGCAAGACCCCACCTCTCACCGATGGACCAACTTCTCGATTCCTCAAGCTTTCTTGCGAAGTTGCAGTATTGTATTTTCTACTCTAAATTTCCTGGCGCGATAGATTGAATCAACCACGCAGGTACTCGCGCAAATATATCTAATTGCATAGTCCATGAGTTAAGAAGAGGTGATATGTGCATCACGTAGTCAAATTGCTATCTAGCACAGGCCAGATTACACCCCATCAGCAACCATAGCATGGTTCTCGTCGCTGGAGAAGCCGCTAGTGCTGCCACGGCGACTGCCAGTAGTCAAGCAGGCGAAGAATCCGGATCGCGGGAGTCACCGCGACCAAGTCAGGGTGGTAGGGCCGTGCAAAGGACGCCACGGTCAACGCCGTCGCCGACGACACGTGTATCGCCGTATCCTCTGCACGTACGAACGGCACCTCAGTTACTGTCATCATCAGTACCTACAACTCGTCGACAAGCTCGAGTTTCGCTCGATGCATCGCCAGTGAATGCAGCTCATGATGAGCATCGATTACAGCTTCTAGTGCAGCCACTCGTGAAAGACACTGTCGGAAGCCGTGACACTTTGGCCACAATGCCTAAAGTATTTGCTGCGAATGGAGCTACGTTTAGTGACATCATGCATAAGCTATGGGAACAATTTAGCTGTCGTGTGAGGGGATTAACGGTGAAGCAAGATGATACCTGGTCAATCACAGACCCCATTGAGGCAGCATGGTACAAGGCGATGCAATTCAAATGGAACTCGCACTTAGTTCCAACAACAAAGTCGGAGGCTGCTTGGAACCGATGGTTGGCCGCGCGTTAGGGTGACACAGTCGCATTGATGCTTTATGAATAAGGTCTTGACATTCCAAAAGCGCGAGCCCAAGAAGATTGCAAGGATGCTTGCATACGCCCACACCACACAGATCGTACCGGTGCTACTGCAGAAGCTTCGACTAGGGAGGTAGTGATGAGACTACAAGAGATTTGGGGAGAAACGTATCAAGGTAGCGCAACCGTATGGCGAATGCGGGCGAATGAAATCATGCGAAACTTGGATCGTTCGACTTGGGAAGTAGATCCTCCAACTGCCACTGTCGAGCGCTTACTTCGAGCCGCTGATGGGGAAGCCGAACGGCATCTGACCATTCTGTCTAGGGCTACTCGACTCGCGCTTGATATCGTTAATGGCGCCATTGCTGACAACCAGAAGTTGATCAACGACTGGGAGGCATTTGGACGGCGCTTAGACAACCAGGAGTGTGCGTTAAGCGTCCGCAGGGATACTATCGAAAGCTTTCTCGAAGATATTCCGCTTCTACCACCGACAGCTGTGACGAATCCACTGTCAACACTAGAGAACGTGCCTGACACCGAGCATGAACCGTGGTTTCTCGACTAAAAGCGTTTTTATTGTTAACTTTCATCCGCGTCCATTTGCCTGGTATCGAATCCTAAACTGGCATTCAAGTCTTCGCTAACGTAATTTGTACTGCCTGCAAGTATTGATATCTGCCGCGAGTCCATTGACAATGGCCCCACTGGATCGAAAAACGCTTGGATTTTCCATTCACCGTGCTCATATACTTTCGATATATTAACATTCTCAGAGACTGAATGTCCCCACAACGAACAGCAACAGATCCCTACCACACGACTCCGCGTAATGCCGCTGAAAATATGTCTTGATGTATCCGAATATGAACTCGATCGGATTAAGGAAAGGACAGTATGCAGGGAGAAATATCGGTACTACTCCAATGCTGCGGAGGAAATGACTAATATCAGAATTGGGTAGCACCAAGGAGGGCCATTTCGTAGTATTTGCCGGGATGGCCATTCTACAGAGATAGACCAACTCGGATCCCAGGAAGCAGCCGTTTTATAGTATATTAAAACAAAGCTATTTTCGGGTGTGTCCGTCCCACCAAGGCGTGTCCGTTTCAACCTATAATGTGGCGCTAAATACTTTTCCATCCTTGAGCTTTATATACGTCTTCTTGTCTTATATTTACACATATCAGTTTTCACCGGGCGCAATCAACTATGAGGCCAAAACCGCAATACGTAGCCTTTATTCTCTACGTCATGATGTAGCTTTCCTCCATTCTTATATCGTAACATAAACACAGCAACTTCATTTAGATCCAAGTACCACTTCAACATTTTCCAAGCTCTTCCAACACAGCCCCAGTTCCTCTTGTCCCACCGCCCCACCTCCTCCTTCCCCCAACATAGTCAAAACGTACAAGAAGATTCCTTCCATTCGTCTAATTAGTCCTTCAGGCGTGGGTCACCCTGCGTTTCGCATTATTTCACAGGCTTTTGTTTCGTACTAAAATCGACGGAATTGTACGTCCCCGTACAGCTGAAGCAAACGCGGCGGTGCAGAAGCAAGGGGATGAAGCTGGGTAGCCCTCTCTAAGCAGCAGGCTTTCTGGGTCTCCACAGGTCATTTCCTCGCGTTGGTGTGAGGACTAACTGCTGTGGGAGGCAAATGGTGCCGCGCATCGACGATGTTGGGACCGCTTAGCATGGAAACGCTGAAATCTTCGTGGTTTGCGAGTGCGTTGCATCGGCATATGGTTCGACGACATGAACGTTGAATTTGGCGGGCCTCTTCATTCTCTTCGTCAACTCGGGCGTCACGTTGTATCGTATGGTACTCACGGCGGGAGGGTTGTTCAGCTTGGTCTTGTTCTTGTTCCATGTTGCACGACGCTCCTCCTGACGGATCCGGTCTCGCTTTTGACGCTCTTCACGATCTGCAGGAGTTTCGTCTTCGCGTCTCTGAGTATGCCGAAGCTAGTCAGCTTCCCGCACGACCCGCTGTACGTCCGCCGGTAGATTTTCCCTTCGCTCTGTCTCTTGGTTCCGATTTGTTCTCGTTCCAACCCAGCAAGTAGAGCTCTTAGGACTCACTTCCGTTCCACGTCTCTACGGTGGTCATGCTCTTGCTGAGAGAGCGTACGATTCGCCCGCCTTGCCCTGGCGCTCTCTCGGTCACGTGTGCGAACGCGCTCTTGCTGCGATGCTGTCAGAGAGACGCGCGGTCTGCGGTCTTAGGCCGAGTTGGTCTCTAGGCGCTGTAGCTCCCCAACACTCGTAGGCGCAAGTACTGGTGTAGTAATAGGCGCTGAAACGTGCGCTGGAGTAGGCGTTGGAACTACGGCAGGCACTGGTGGTAGACCCGCCGCTGCAGTAGAAGCTTCAGCCATCTCAACCGCAAGTGATTCGAACTCCTTATTTAAGTTGCAGCGCTTATTCCGGCGCCAAGCGTGACGCCGCTTTTTAGCCGCGGGTTCATCTGGAGCTGCTGGTGTTGCGTTCCCGCATTCGTTATCACGCATTGCCTGATCGATCTCCTCGCTCGTTCTCTTTTTGGATCGACCCATTTTTAGCCTACGCGCACGTAACAAAGTCACATGGCGCGTTAGACATAATACATAGCCTGCACATACCCGGGCGACTCTCCCAGAGTTAAGGGGCGCCCTTTCCCAGTTTCACAATCCACACATTCACCCACAAATTGCTGAACACTCTTGAACAGACCGCACCAGTGGAAGTGCGTCCTGACCCGCTGGTAAGTCCTCCCGATTCCGTTTTGTCCACCCTCCAAACTCACGTGGTAATGATGTAGGACGTCGTGCTGCTGCGTCTCCGGGACGACCAGCCGCACCAAGGAGTCTCGGTCTTCGTCAGATCGCGCCCCTCGCGGGCAGTACAGCAAGACACCGCTCTCGTCAAGATCGTAGTCACCCGCGATCTTGGCGCAGGACTTCGCGTCTTCGGCGGACAGGCGGGCCACCTCACCTTGCAGGTAAGCATTTAGATTCCCGACCCACTTCTCTTCATCTTAGGCTTGGATTATTCGCTCACTCCTCATGCGTTGCACGATCGCTTCTTGTAGGATGCTCGGTACTGGCCTCCACCGACGTGTCGATCGCGTCACATCCGTCACGCGCGCTACGCCGCTGTCATTCCTCGGTTTTAGCAGTTCGTCTAGGCGATTGAGCGTGATCAGATCCTGCTTGTCATCTTCAGAGGTAACTACCACCCCTTCCTCTTGCTGGAGTGCTTCGCTTGCTAACTTGTCGGTACTCGGGTTCCGCTCGCGCTTCATGTGCAGGAAGTCGTGATTCGGCCAACTGCTAAGCCGGTCGAGCGCCTTTCTCCTCAGCGATTGGAGCCCTGGCGCCCAGCACGCGATCTCTCGGCGCATTTGGCGGATGACCAGGTTGGAGTCGCCGCAGATCACGATCCGCCCCCTGTCCGTTGTGGCCAGGAGATCGAAACACAGTAGGAGGCCGCGATATTCCGCTTCGTTCACAGTCAGATCGGGTGAATATCCGGATGCGGTCGATACGAACGTCCACTCAGGCAGCCTCGAGATGATCGCACTGTAAGCTCCGCTACTTCGCTTAGTACGTTCTGCTCCATCGATACTTGCGACTAACAACCTCTCGTCCTCTTCTACTGTAGGTGGGGGTAGAACGATCGTCTGTCGAGGTTCCTTTACGGGTGCGATCGCGATCAACGCTTCGTTAACCTCTGCCCGAGCGGTGATGCTAGCTTCGATCCCTCCCAGGAATTTGTCTTCTCCTTTCGAGCACTTTCTGATCTCCAACGTCCATTCCGACAGTAAAGCGGCCCAATTTCCAAGTCTACCCTGGAATCCGGTGTAGTTGACTAACCAAGCCAACGTGGAGTGTCTCGTCAACACAACAATCGACCGAGTGGTCAATACGGTGTAGTTCACCTCCAACATGCGCAAGAGAGCTAAGCCTTCCTTATTCACGATCCCGTAATTGAGCTCGTAGGACTTCAGCGTTCGACTGGTGAACGTTACTGGCCAGTACACGCCATCGTACTCATGTACCAACGCCGCAGAGATCGCCCACTGACTCGCGTAAAGGATGACCACTGGGGTACGATCGGGGTCGAAGTGTTTCAGGATCGGGGTGCTAACGAGTTTGGCCTTCAGCATCGTGAACGCAACTTTCGTTCGTGTTCAACGATCAGTTTGTTCGGGCGATGTCACCACGCCCCCAGTACCTCTGCCGCTGGAATTACTCTCCTCTTGACGTCTGATTTCGTGGAAATTGCCTTCACGCAACTCATACAGCACGACCGCGTAGATCGCGAAATCCACGATAAAACGCCGATAATAATTCAGGCTCCCCAAGAATGATTGCATCGCCCGCAACGTCAGCGGGAATGGGAGATTACCGAGCGTCTCGAGGTCCTTGGGGTTGGCTTCCAGGCCTTCAGCTGATACCTGATGGCCTAGGTAGCCGACTTTCCGTTGGCCCCAAAAGCTCTTGACCACGCTGATCGACAAGTTCCACCGTTCGCAAGCGTCTAGCAGTCTCTCGACCTTTTCAAGCATGGAGTCCCAAGTGGTTGCTGTCACCAGGATATCGTCGATGTACGATCGCCTTCCCAGTACCGACGGCTTTGGGTTCGGCTCTGGCTCTCCGACCTCGAACACATCCACCGGTTTCGAGCGATCCTGATCGGCGCTAATCCGGAGATATCCGTACATCGCATTATCTATCAGCCTTTGGTAGATTTGCCGAGCATTCTGCAACCCGAAGGGCATACGAGTCCACTCGAAGGGACCGAAGGGTGTGATGAAGGCTGAGATTTTCCGAGCTCGTTCCGTCATCGATACCACCAAGAAGTCACTGACCATATCGAGAGAGCAATACCAGAGCACCTTGTCCAAGTCCTCCAAGAGACCGTTAATCATCGGCATGGGATACACCGTCAATCGCGTCAGACTGTTCACCAGTCTGTAATCGATACAGAGTCGGATATCCACGCCATTTTTCTTGATGATGATCACGATCGGGGACGCCCACGGAGATGCGGATGGAGTGATCATCTTCGCCGACAGCAAACTCTTGATCAGGTCCGATAGCTTCTCGCGGAATTGTGGAGCGACTCGCCGTACTCGCTGCGCCACAGGAGCTGCTCCTTCTACATCGATATCGCAGATGGCACCAACGGCTGCTGGCGGTAAGGCATTTCCCTTACCCATCAAGAGGTGACGTCGTTTCCAGATGATCTGGCGCAGGCGCTCGATTTCTTCCGGGGTATTCTCTGCGGGGTCGCCCACTTGGATGTCCTCGATTGTGACTTCGTCCATCGTGCCCGTCACTTCCGGCAAGACCGCCATCTCTTTTTCCGCATCTTCGGAGAACATATCTCCCCCTTCATGGTAGCAAACTTCTTCGTCACCGGTGTCATCTTGTGTGGCGGTCGGCGGGGTGTTCAGCTGGGATGCGGTTTCTTCATGGTCTGGGCGTATTTCACGAGCGGCTTCAGAGGCTTCATATACGGAGTCAGTCGCGATCGGGCGATCCGATCCGCCAGCCCTTCCCACCGGTTCCGATCTTGGCTCCGGTTTCGCTTCGTCAGGATGGACCACGGACACGTGAGCCACGATCGGCTTTGGGTCTTCGGCGTCCCGCCTCAAGATCTTCAGCGGGGTCTCGTACAGCGGGCGATCGACCCGCGGCCCATCGGGTTCTGCGTGAATCTCCTCCTCCGACTCCTGATCAGTGGTGGATTGGAAGGCCAGATTCTGCCATTCTGCGTACCGACGTGATCCTACCAGCACGAATCCGGGCGTTCGAGGTACGCGTCCTCCTTCGAGCCACATACCGATCCGAGTGTCTGCTTGTAGGGCTAACTTCTGATCGCTGATGTTTGTGATCTTCAGGTAGCGAGTCTTTCCTAGGCCAGCGACCACACTGGGCACCAATCGTTCTACCCGGGTGACCCAGAGTTTTCGATGGGCCGACAGGATGAATCCCTTCCGGACTTCAAACGTCCCTCCGGCTCCCAGATTGCAGTGGTCATCCAACTTGACTTGCGGCACCTTCTCTCCGTAGAGTGGCCGTCGACCAGCTAGGTGGATCCTGATCTCGTCCGGAAGACTCAGAGACCCATCGGCAAGATCAAGTCGGACGCCTGCAGGTACCATGAAATCCATCCCGAGGATCAGGTCCTGCCCGCCTGCGGGCGGTCCGACCCAGACGTCGAAGTAGTAAACAAGCGACCCAGCCAGCGTGAGCTTGACGCTGGTACGTCCACTTGCCATATAGGGATTATTGCCAACACCCTCACATTCCAGTTTTTGACTGTCGTTAATGTAGCACCCAACCTTACGAGCAAAGGCGGTGTCCAGAATGGACACCTCGGCGCCGCTGTCGAACGGCAATGTGGCGTTTTCGTTGTTGATTTCCCCAGTGGCTTTCGCTTGGCGGAACTTCTTATCGGGTACGTGGGACTTCCAGTACCCCCGCGACTCTCCGTGCAAGAGGTTCAAGGTCATCGTCATTTCCGATCGTCCGAATTCGTCGACCTGATGCAAGGTTGAGATCGACATGGTACGTTCATCATGAATACCACGTGTATTGTCGATCGGTCGGATCAGCTTCCTTACATCTGACTTCGATTGCTTCTCGACATATGCATAGATGAAGAACTTAGATCGCTCGGCTCGTACCGGGTTCCAAACCGGCGAGCGATCTAGTTTAACAGCTTCTCGGCCGCTTGTGGGAGTATACCAGCGTGCTTGTTGGGGGTGTACCACTGGCGGATCAAGTTGTAAAATCCCTCCAGTGGGCATTCTCCAGCTCCGTGGATCTCACCACAAGCCTTGCAAGTGAAGAGGCAGCGATCGGTCGGATGACTCTTCTTGCCACATTTCTCGCACGTCAAGCGTTGCCAGCATCCCAAGTCGGAGTGTTTCGCTGATCCGCAGTGGGAGCACGGCTTGCGCGGTTCTTCTCCGTTCGGCTGTCCCGATTGGTGACCTTCTCGGCTGACGTTTGGGTCAGAATTGACGTGTCGTGGATCTCGATCGGACTGCGATCGTGGGGATCGGTCGACGTTGGCTGCCAAGTATACCTTCCTCAAGTCGCCTTCTCCTTCCGATCCACTGGTCTCTGAGTCTGAGTCGCTTGAGTTGGCCGTGGCGCGGACTGCGCGGACGGCGCGGGCGTTGGCAGATGGGGCAGGCTGGCGCTTTAGGTTTAGATCTGATGGACACATACACCGGCTTGCCCTGCCTCGACTTCGCGCGTTCCTGGGATCACAGCGTCTCCTCCAGTGTGTCGGCGTCGGGGATCCTCAGCAGGGCCAGTTGGTTGGCCAGATCGCGATCGTCAAGCGTCTCAATGAAGTGATCGACATGTTCGCGGCGAGCCTCGGTCGATCCGGCCGTGATCGAGAGCTGTGCCCTCAACCCATCGACGTTCAAACGGTACAAGTATTCCAGCGGCGACTCGTCCGATCGCTTCCGCGCATGGTAGTATTGTCTCGCAACAGATACTCCGCGCCCGCAGTACTGGATCTGGAAGCTCTTGGCCAGACCCTTCCCGTCACTGCGTGTCGACCGGCTCAAGTGCCGGCACCAGTTTCGCGCAGGTCCCGTGAGCAGATCACCGAAGACAAGACACTTCTCGCTATCCGGTGCCTGATCGCGCACGAAGGCAGACTTCACTTCGCTGAACCAGCTCCTCGGAGCTACGCCAGTGCCTGGGCCTCGGGAACTACCTCCAAAAGTACACAATGGATTACGCGGGCTTGATCCAGCCGATGTCTTCCTTGCTGAAGAAAGACGCAGCGTGGTACTGGCGTCCTGAACATCAGGACGCCTTCGATGCCGTGAAGAAGAGCTTCGCCTCCGTACCCGTCTTGTTGCTGCCCGACACATCAAGACCGTTCCACGTGGAGTGCGACGCCAGAGACTTCGCCATCGGATGCGCCCTCATGCAATTCGATGCTGACGGTCGTGAACGCATCGTTAGCTATTAATCACGACATATGAAGCCGGCGGAGAAGAACTACCCTGTCCACGACAACGAACCCCTCGCTATGCGCTACGCTCTGATCAAGTTCAGAGTGTACCTCCTCGGCGAGCAGACGTTCGCAGTCTACACGGACCATGCCTCGCTGCGAACGGCGATGAAAAGCCCACACATCTCTCAACGCATGACCCGGTGGCTCTCGTTCTTTGCGGAGTATAACTTCGTTGTGCACTACGAACCAGGCAAGAATAACATTCTTGCGGATGCGCTCTCCAGACGTCCCGATTACGACTCCCGGCGCTTAACGCGTCATCAGGATATCCCTGACGACGATGGCGACGAAGACTGTCGCGCTACTTGTATGACGTTCGGCATCAACGTCACAGTGTCAAGTCCCGTCCTGCCGCTGCGTCAGCAAATCGCTGACGCCTACGAGGAAGATCCCTTCGATGCCGCGATCATTCGGTATCTGCGTAATCCGACAGCAGATACGCTCGCCAAGCTGACGCGTCCAACGCGTGACACAATCCCGCGCTATGACCTCGAGGGTGACCTTCTGACATACCCCATCGACACATTTGACCCGCGGCGCGTCGTCATACCCGCCGATGACGACCTTCGCGCTTGCCTCGTGCATGAGTATCACGACGCACCCACCGGCGGTCATCTCGGGCGCGAGAAGGCGTACGCAGCACTTTATCGTGACTTCTTCTGGCCTCACATGTACAAGTGGATACGGAAGTGGGTCCGTTCCTGCAAAATCTGTCAGCGTGTCAAGCCTGCCGCGTCCAAGCAGGCTCCGCTTCGTCCGCTGCCCATCCCCACGAGCGCGTGGCGATCTGACAGCATGGACTTCATCTTCGGTCTTCCACGTGACGCCAAAGGCTGCACCGGGGTTCTCGTCTTCGTCGATCTTTTCAGCAAGATGGTCAATTTTGCTCCAGTCGCAGCAGAAGACTCGGCCGACGATCTTGACCTGATGTTCCGACACCACGGCCTACCGGAGTCCATCGTATCGACCGCGATCCCCGTTTCACACCCGCGTTGTGGACACGGCTGTTTGCGCTGCTGGGCACATGCTAGCTCATGTCCACGGCGGCCCATCCTAATACGGATGGGCAAACGAAGCGCGTGAATCGCGTCCTCGAGGACGGCTTGCGTAGTTACGCAACGTCTTTTACCTCCTGGAGCTCATTCCTACCGATGGCCGAGTTCGCGCTGTCGTGTAGGATGACAACGAAAGTCCCCGTTCCGTATAGAAACGAGCGC
The DNA here is from genome assembly GCA_030267785.1 of Phytophthora fragariaefolia. Lineage (NCBI taxonomy): Eukaryota > Oomycota > Peronosporomycetes > Peronosporales > Peronosporaceae > Phytophthora > Phytophthora fragariaefolia. Next base: position 15,269 of record BSXT01018865.1, read on the forward strand.
TACCAACAACACTCTCCCTTCCCCGAAAGGTTGGATGAGCTTTGTTGGGATAAAATCTGAAGCCCAGATCCGATCCCTTACACCGGGCTGGACGATGCCTCTGTGCACTGTCGGTTAGGTAGGTGTACCCTCAAATGTGCACCACGAACCACGAGCGAGGGTTCGGACGCACTTAGGTTCGCGTTTCCCGCTATCCCACTGTAGTCCCTCAGTTAGGAAGGGTACCGGGTCAGTCAAGACCTTGTACAGGGTAGCTGAAGGAAACCCTCAACGAAAGTCTAGGTACGCTGGGGGGCTCTGCCTCACGCCCAGCAAACACACTCAGAGGCGTCTCTCTGCCTCAACACTCGGCCACTTCTCTCTCTTGGCCTCACCAAGATGAACTCTCCGTCAATGCACCTTGAGTTCACCGGCAGTCATTAACCTGCCGAGGCCGAGTGTATCCAGTCCCCACAGCTAGCTAGCTAGTCTTACCGTGGACGAACTTGACCCTTTTGCCTTGGGGAGAAATTCTGTTCTGATTTAATAGTGAGGGGTTCTAGAGCCCCATATGTATCTAATTCTAGATCCCTATACCAATATCAAGTGTGAACAGAGCCTTCGGCAAATCTTGCGACCGACGACTCGGGCTAAGTACTAATAGTGTGCCCGCCACTAATCCGAGTGTTTAAAACACCCCTCGCAATACTGACTACTCAGAGGTCTCAGTCGGTTTTGTATTAGGACCAATTGAGCCCTCTGAGCACCCGTCACTGAGGGAAATGTAAATCTTGACTGCTTGGTGGTCTAATGGCACGTCGTCTGAAGGCTCACACCATTAGACCTCGGCGCAGAGCTTTCCGAGCGCTGTTGAATTCCAACACCACAACCGCCCCCGCCACGAGGCGAGCCCTCAAGAGCGGTAAGCGCCGTGGTGTCTTCAGTTCGTGACTTGATGCCTCGCAGACAGAGCCTTCAGGCTCTCTCTCTCTCTCCGTGCTTGGTGTCAGCTCTCCGACAAGCCCTCGTCACTCCGTCCTTCGTGGCAGGTGTTTTATCACTCATTCGTCCTGCAAGTACCTCCACCAGCTTCTGCAGAATCATCCGATTCTCCCGCGGCTTCAGTCGAGACTTCAGTCTCCGTCATGGCACGGCCACTTGGTCCATCTGCACGTGGCGTAAGCTCTCCGTCGCGTCTAACCCGCACCGACAGCACCGACACCTCGGTTTTCAGTCAACCATCCACCGGACCCTCTGGCGGTACTGGTAGTGGGTCGTCAGGGGGGCGTCGGCTCTTGATGGTGCTGGCTTGAGTCAGTCTTCTAAGATTGGCTCGCTTTCGGCTGCTGGTGAGGTGATCGAGATGGATGCAGGCATCTCTGGCAAATTCGTTGAGTGGGTGAGCCTGCGAACGATCCATATAACACCACATTGGTGTTCTGCAACCGTGTTCTCTCAGTCTTCGTTCGCGCGAATAGTATCTGGGAAGTCGGGTGTGAATTCATCGCTTAAGCCAGTCCCGGTAACTCCTCCACGCGATCAAGAATTATCTGACACCCAGGCCCAAGCATCAGTGGCCGAGGCAGCATCTGCTGACTCCTACTCCGGTCGGACTCAGCGTGCGCGCTCACGGCAGAACGTAAAGACTCTGTGCTGGATTTGTCAATTTCATCAGTTATTCGGCTGTATCGCTTAGCTAGCTCAGAGATTTTAATTCGCAGCCTTTAAACCAAATATTTCTCCACAGGCATTCCACTTCGTCAAGTCCCGAAAGTTCGTTCACATCATATAAAAAAATAAATCCATACATACAATCATCGTACAGTAGCTTCTTCTGCGGGGCGGGCTGTATATCCCCGCCCGCAGTCCATTTTCGTGCAGGCTCCTAGTCCTCGTCAGCGACTTCGACCATTTGGAACCTCTGAGAACTGCGTTTCTCACGCAAATAATCATAGCGTAATCCTCCACACGAGAGGTTGGTCATTGGTTCCCAAGTTGGCTCGTCATAGCCGACCCACTTCACTAGACACTCTCTGACCGACCTCCGAGTACTCGTCTCCATTGGCCTTCGGTCATCCAGGATGGATTCGACTTCATACGCCCCTGCTAGCGTTGTCTGGCTCTCAACTACCATCCGGTAACAACTCTTCGTCGAAATGTAGCCTCGCTTCGTCAGTAAGCTCTCGGGTCAACCGAACCTTCGGTCGATCGCCGAACTCTTTCACTGCTTTCAGCCGAGACACATGGGCTACTGGGTAAAATCGATATCCACTTCTACCCGGGAGCCCCAGTTCAGATGCGTATTCCCCAACCTTCCTTTTAACTCGGAAGGGCCCACGCCAACGATGTGCCAGCTTCTTAGTGATACCTGGTTTGACTCTTTCCATGTACAGCCACACTCTATCGCCAGGCTCAAAGAGAGACTTCGGACCCTCATCCCCCGGTGTACTAGTGTCCTCTGCGTCTTCTGTATTGTCCTCAGAGTTCTCACTAACCCTCGGTCGAGGTAGAGACGCCTTTTCTTCTTTTTCAACCGCCTGATACTCTTTGGCCATCTTCAGCGCTATTTCTTGCTGGCGGTTGACTTCTCTTCTCCATGCTAAGGCATCTGATTGCCTACCGAACCCTCGTTTCAAGGATGACGCCACATCGCCTTGAGTGTCGATTGGGCGTCCCAACCATGCACCAGATAAAATGGTGTCTCTTTCCGAGTGGTGTCTTGCGAGTTATTAATCGCAAAAACTAGCCTCCCCACAATCACATCCCAATCTTGCTGGAAGGGGGTCCTCAGCATACGCATGTACTGACTGCATTACTGGCATCCCCGAGCGTTCCTGTTGGACATTCTCTTGTGGCCGGTAATTCAGAGTCGCCCGCGACCGAGATTGCATCATATCCGCTAAGGCTTGAAAAACTTCGCTCATAAAGCGGGGATCTCGGTCATGTCTGACTAAGGACGGTGCTCCGAAACTTCTGTACACACATTCTTCGAAAGCTTGGGCGACGCACAGTGCGGAGGTATCCGACATAGCCTTCGCCATGACAAATCCAGTACATGCACACTGAAATAGGAGCGACGCGGTGTTGGCCTCCGAGACTTCGGTAGTGAGATGACGAAATCCATTGATACAATCTGGAGTGGCCGCTCTGCCAGGATGTTCCCAGGGGAATATCCTCGTAGCTGAGGGCGGCTCTTGCTTGCGTTGCATTCTGGACACGACCTCACGTGCCTCTCGACATCTGCGTATAGACCGATCCAATAATAATCTCGGTGGAAGGTTCTGACGATACCTTGATGACCTCCTTCCAGTGAGTCATGACAGCTTTGTAACACTTCTTAAACCATCGTTGTCAGTACCACTAGGCGGAGGACAGTCTCGTTCATCCGATCCTTGCCCCACCGACGGTTCTCTCCTAAGAAATATAGTAAACCGTCGTCACTCAATACAAATCGGTCCTCCATTTTCCAGGCCTCTCGGGCAGCTTTATATCCAAGACTCGAGCTTTCGCCTTTTAACACCAACTTGAGGTTGGCCCAGCGAAGCTCCTCGTCTTGAGCCCTGCCAACTCTGCGGCGTCGTTCTTCTTGCACTTCTAATGGGTCGACATCCTCAGTACTACGCGGCCGATCGGCTGCCCTAGGGGATGTTTCACCATTTTCAACGTGAGAGGACTCGGTGGTAACATCATTCGGTCGATCCGGTGGTTCTGGTTCCACAGGTAACACTTCAGAGTCCTCATCATGGGTGTCCGCAAATATCACTCGCTTCATGGCGGTCTGGGGTTGTTGCCTGTTTATAGCCGTTATGAACCTCTGTTTAAGTGCGAAGTCGAAAACATTATCACGCTGAGTCGTCATATTCTCGAACAGTCCTCAGGGTACCGACTTGAGTGACTTCTTGACTCGATTTTTCATATATGACTTCGTGAATTCGGTTTAGTTGTTCCAGCTTGCTCAGCCGGCTTTACACGCGCTTGTCCACTGGATAAGCGCGTGGACAATGTCCACACCACTGATACTGTAAGACGGCAACCGCCATTGCGGCAAGCGTGAAATGTGGGCGGGTGGTATCTGCATCCGTGGATATATGCAAGCGGCTCTAACCATCTCGCCACACGCAACGCTCTGCTCGGTGTGCCCTCTCCGTGACTGGAGTCATCCAAGTCCATCCTCGAGGACTCGTGCATAGCAACCCGTACATAAGACAGCAAGCCCAAGTGGAGTGTAGTCGGCCGGCCGAGCCCTGAGGCTGAGGAGTCCTCATGAAAACTCGCTGTGTGCCGCCGCGGCGTCGCGTTTATAAGGCCACTCGTCCAAAGCCACTTCAATTTGCGGCCACCTGCTTTGAACTTCAACGAGCTCCATCCATCAGCTAACGAAGATCGCCGTTGAGGTTCTGCTCTCGAGGCGTTGTTATTGTTGTTTGTTGTTGGTAGCAGTACCTTTTGCTGCAACCGAGGGAAGAGTGCGAAACATCTTGGGTTCCTTCGTGCTTTGGTTTATTAGAACGCTGGAGCGTCCGCTGTATGAACATCGAGCAGGGCTTGTTTGCTACATTATTATCAGAGGAGATCGGGCGGGGCGGGGCGGAACGTCCGCGAGTCTGCACTGGGGGAACTGAGCAAGGCCTGTTGACGAGCGGTTTGTGTACCGCTCCATGGGCAACTTGGCGGCCACGTTGAGCAGCTGATGCGGTCTCGCCAGCAGACGGCCTGCCTTCGTTGCTGTTGCTGGCAGCAGTACTGTTGCTGCGGCTGGTGCATGCTGATGCTGTGCGTTGCGGGCAGTGCTCACGAACTGGCGAGATTTTTTGTCGAACCAAACTTTCTCACACTGCTACTTGCTTTGAACAGCGAGCTATACTGCTTCCACATAACCTATTTGGCCCCCCTCAATATATTCGAACCATTTTCGAGCCCCGTGCAAAGGTGGCTACGCCGACCTGCCTCTCCTCATCAACATCACGCCCTGCTTCGAGAACTCGGTTCGATGAAAAGCGAGCAGTGCGAGGAGCAACATCGCCCCCCCTGGGGAGATACCGCTGCGAGACAAGCAGCCGCTCTGGAGACGGATTCTTCAGGGTACTGACTTGTATGACTTCTCGGTTCGGTCTCTCATAGATGACTTCGTGAATTCGGTGTAGTTGTTCCAGCTTGCTCTTCGATTCCTCGGTTAGTGTCGTTTTGGCTTCCTTCGCCGCCAACGTTCCCCCTGCCAGCGAGTCCGCTGAAAAGTTGTATTCTCGGGTAACGTGGAAGTATCTGACAGATTGAAATCTCGCAACGAGTTCTCGGTGTATGTTCGGCTGAGTCAAAAGCGACTCCTTCAGGCATGCGATCACCCCTAGAGATTGCTGGATTGCGAGTCTCGAGTCACCAACGACGACTAGGTCGGTTACACCATAGGCATGCGCGGCTCGTAAGCCCTCGTTCATACCCATGTACTCTGCTTGCTTCACCGTTGTGCTCCCGAGATCAACACTCGCAGCGATTTCTAGCTTCCAGTCAGGGAGTCGCCAGAGGATCCATGCACAGCTTCCATACCCTCCATGCTTCGGTGTCTTGGCCGAGCCGTCAAGTGTCAGAAGGAAACCTCGATGGTCGTTCGGTAGGCGTGCGTATAGCAACACCGGGTCCATTTGAACTATCGGAGTCGGTTTGGACGGTGGTGCGAAGCGTTGCAACCCCTCGTCTGGCCCCATCAAATTTGTGATCGTGGAGTGGAGCAATTGTGCGAACGCACTGTCGTCCTCGTTGACTCGGTGGACCACTAGGTGCCACGGAGACAGCATGACCACGAACTGTGCGGACCGTCCGAAGAGTGTCTTGGAAGTATTAATCCACCCCAATGTTGAAAACATGGTATAGGCGTTGATCGTACGCCCGGCCAACTGGGTGTAGCACATATTTAATAGTAAAAGCAGCGCTAACACCTCCTTCTCGGCCGGGTGGTAATTTATCTCATTGCCTTTCAGCACACGTCCACAAAAACGGACGGGATGCATGCCCCCTCATACTCTTGCATAAGCGTTGTGCTCAGAGCCCAGTCGTTGGCAAACAGCATCACATGGACCTCTTTGGCTATGTCAAAGTGCCTCAGAATAGGTGCATCTGCAACTTTCGCTTGATGCACAATGAAACTTCATTTCGCAGTGGGCAGATCTCCACCGGGTCCAAAGTCTTCCTCGCGCACTTGATAGAGGGCTGCACCGTAGACCGCGAAGTCTTGGATGAACCGACTGTAATAATTTAGTGCGCCGAGAAAGGCTTGCACTCCTTTCATCGTCTTCGGGAACGAGAGCTCTGTGATAGCCTTAAGCTTCTTCACATCAGCTCGCAACTCTTCCCGTGACACCGCGTGGGACACGAAATCGACCGTGGGCTGTACAAACATGCTTTTAGTAAAGCTGACGCGAAGCCGGCATTCTTCGAAGCGACTCAATAATCGATCTAACGTCTCGAGGCAGGAGCCAAGTGACTCACCGCCGAAACATATGTCATCAACGAACTATCTTCTTTCGAAAACCGGTACCAGCGAGGATTGGTCGGGTTCGCCGCTAACGAAGATGTCACCCCTTGGGTCGTTCACGACCGCCGAAAGGGAGTCGGGTATATCCGAGCTCTCACGGTCTGCTTCGAACCGAGTACGGCTATGGGTAGCCGTGTCGGTAGGTGAACCACCTTCGGCTGTATCTGCAGCCTCAGTCGTCCGGATGCGTCCCGCAAAGGCGGGCCAACCTCCTCGAGGTTGAACGAACCCCCACAGAGCATTGTCAATCATCCACTGATAGATCATCGGGGCATTTTTCAATCCAAACGGCATTCGAAGCCACTCAAAATGCCCCAGTGCACAGACAAAAGCAGAGATCTTCCGAGCTCTCTGAGTCATCATCACTGCCCAGAATCCACTGGCAGCATCAAGGGAGCAGTGCCACAGATACTTCTCCATGTCCGTAAGCAAGTCATCAACCAAGGGCATCGCATATTCCATAATAGCCGTAACAGAGTTTACCATATTGTAGTCCATACATAAACGAATATCCACTCCGTTTTTCTTCAGAACAGTCACAATCGGCGTTGCCCATGGGCTGTCCGAGAAGGCTGAAGACCCGCGTTCAGCAATCCTTTCAGCAACTCATAAAGCTGTTTCAGATGTCGAAGCGGTATTCTCCGAGCCTTCTGTTTGATAGGTGGATGCCCCTGAACATCGATATCGCACACCACGCCGTAGGCAGGTGGTGGCAGAGCATTCGCACTCGAGATCATGATTCGCTCATGGCTCTTGAGAACCTTCACCACGCGATCCTGCTGCTCCACGCTCAGAGACGGGTGCCGAACATGCGGCCCAGTATAGTCGAGCGTAGTAGATGCGGCCTCGGTAAGGCCCGGCAGAAATGCCAATATGCGAGCGTAATCTTCGAGCTCAATATCATTACCGGGGTGTTCTGACGCATTCGGAGCGACGCGGTCACCCCAATCTTCTGCCACTGTAGCAGCAGCGAGATTGGCCCCTTCCAGCTTCTGTTGAGTCACTTCCGAACCCCCGACACCCTGCCAGAGTGCGCAGTAAGTATCGGACGTGCCTCCCCTTGGTGCACCACCTCTGCTACCATCTCCGTCGGAGGTTCTGTCGTAGCGGTGGCGCACTCCGCCTGATCATCCCTATCAAACACGCTTCCTTCCGAGGATTCGCTCGGTCGTCTCAGGATCTTTGTGGGGGTCGTATACGGCACTCTTTCCACCGCCGATGGTTGAGCTGCCAGCCATCGTTGGTAGATCTCACCTTCGACCTTATAGAGATCAGACTCCCTTGAGGGGGAGTAAGCGAGGACTCGTTACTCGTTATACTTGTCCGAGCCAAGTCGCACGTACCCTTCCGTCATCGGCAGGTCCTATCTGGGAACCCACAGCAAGAGCGGTAGGTGCACCGGACACGTGACTAAGCGGTCCGAGATGTTCGTCACCCGTACCCGCTGTGGACGGCCGCGTCGAAACTCCACTATCTTCGGAATTAATCCCGTCGTCCTCCAAACTCATAACTCATGAGTTTCGTTCGTCGGCGGTTGCCGCATTGGCCGATAGTCTCGCGACTCATGCCCCGGTATAGTCAAGACCTCGGTGGGTCCATCAGGGACATGAGGGCCTTCTTCCCGCGTGTCCGCCATGCGCTGCGTCTGGATGAAGGGAATTTCAACCTCGTCAAGGAGTCGAGCGGTCACATGAAAGAGGTCTAGACGCACATTAGCCGGAATCATAAAATCTGTTCCGAGGACTACGTCCACCCCAGCTGCGTGGTCCATAACCCATAGATCATACTCATACACTTGATTCCACCCCAGGGTTTCTTTGGCGAGGGCTCGTTTGGTTGTTGCCATCGTTCCCTTGGTGAATCCCTGTATCTCCATACATCGTCCGTGGTCTCGTACTTCGCGCATACGAAGTTGCTTGGCGAAACGCTCCGAGATCACACTAACATTCGCTCCTGTGTCCAACACAATCCTCGTGCGCGCGTCATTCACAGCACCTTGGACCAGAGCCCTCATTCACACACGTTTGTCAAACTTCTGAGCCGACCACCACCCAAGTCTTTCACCAACAACAGCTTAATTACGTTCTCGGGTTGGTAGTCAAGCCAGTTTTTTTAGTGACGCTCGACACCAAACCTTCTGAGCTACCACCATTCCATTCATCATTCCTCCTTTTGTCACTTTTGCCTCCATCGAAACTTCCGCTTCTCTCCTGTTCAATTTCCGTCGTGTTCACTGCATTCACTTCTTCTCTTCGTTGGGTCTTCAGCCATTTGCTCTCATCCACAAACGCATAGACACAGTCTGCGTCCACAGGTGGGAACTGTGGCAGTCCGATTGGGACCAACCGAGTTTCAGTTGGCGGGCTGCCAAGTTTAAATCGCCGGTGAGGAGAAGGCTCTGTAGCTCCACTGGGAGATCTTTCTTATCAACCTTCGTTCGGAGATAGGTGCTCATGGTCTGGAAAGCTTCGCACTTGCCGGCGTCGTGTACTTGCTTGTGCAATTTACAACGCTTGAAACAGTAGTGGGCGGAATGGTTAGCTCCCCCGCATGCTGCACACGGTCCATACTGACGTCTACGCCGGTCAGGGCCTTGGTGGCGGGAATTGCGGTCCAGCCATCTGTTAGGGAAGTCTCCGCGACAGCCGCGGTTCTCAGACCGGCCGTACGTCCCGATTGCCTAAGTTCGGCGTTCAGCGTCGTTGGCGGCCGCGACGCGACGATCATGATCGTCAGAGTGGTATGGGTCAGCGTAATCGCTTCCCGATTGATCGTCATCTGTCGACCGATCTTCCACATCTTCACTGCTGCCGTCCTCGAGGCTCCGACGCATGTCTCGAAGCTTCGAACGTTCTGGCCTCCCGTACTTCGACTCACGGACCTGCAACGTACCCATCCTCTCTGACAGATAGGCTTCTGCGAGTGAGATACGGTGTGTGTAACTGGAGTCGTCCGTTCGCCGGGCATATCCGCATCCGTGTCGGTCCCGTCGATATCCGTCCCTCGAGGGCTTTGCACGCCGCTCATCACGACCGTGAGAGCGGTCTCGGCCTCGGGAGACGTACGCAGAGGTTTCTCTAGTCGAGCTTCGTTCTTCCGACTTGAGGATATCATTGATAATATCCTCCAGTTCATGAATGTGCTTCACACGGATATGGTACAGAAGTATCTCGAGACCTCGGTCTCCGCATGATTCGAGGAATCAGTTCACGGGTTCCTTGGATTCGCGTCCTCCCTTCACAAATTGCACTCCTGTGTTGCGGGCGTAGCCGTTTAGTCGATTCAGATAATCGCACACATGCTCGCTGTCTTCGCGCTTAGCCGAGTAATACCGAGCTTTCGCGGACTGGCGGAATTGCGAGCAATAGTATTTAATGAACGCATCGCTGAGTAACTTCCATTGACGCTTCGTCTTGCGGGGCAGTTGTCGGTACCAATGCAAGGCTCCATCCCGGAGACTCAACTCGAAAGCCATGCACCACTCGTTCGGAGGGGTGCGGGCCCCCTTCATCTCATAGACGAAGGTTCGTAGCCATTGCATCGAATTTTCGCTCTTGTTACGTAGCCCCGACAAGGCCTTGATCTGGGCTTGCCGTCTGTGAGTCGCAAACTCAAGCGTCGGAGTAGAGTTCAGCCTTTCCATCTCGCTAACCTCTCTCACTTGGTGAGCCAGTTCATCGCTTGGATCATCGTACTGAGCGTCTTCCTTCCGGTAATAGTCATCTTCACCGCTATCGTCATCCGAGGAGTCGTCGCGCGCCACAAACCGTCGGCGCGACCGCCCTGACGATGCTTTCGCGTCACCCCTTTGAGCGTTAGAGGCCTCTGTATCTCGTGCAAACAAGCCGATCAGCTCTGTTGGACGACCGAGGAGTCACCATGTGGAAGTCTTGAAAGTACGGTGTCCCTTCCGTTTTCACCCCGAATACCCCGTCATCGTTGCTTTCCTTTCCTTGTTCGTTCTTCTTAGGTGTTTGGGATAGCGGGGTCTGTGCGGGTCTGCATCCCATTTCGGTCGAACCGTGGGAGGCGTCTGCGCCGACAGCAAAGTGGATGGCGGACTCGCCGAGCGACGAACTGGCGAAGCCGCCGCGGGCTTCGCTTGATCGGGGTTCGGTTTGGGAAGCGGAGGTACTCCCGCCTCCAGCTACCCATCCTGCCGGAACCCAGATGGAACAGAGGCACGCGGCGGACTTGGCGAAGGCGTCGACAGCGGCGAGTAAGTGTCGTTCCGCGCCACCGACGATACTGGCGATCCCCCGGGGGAGGGAACCTCCGTGGGCGAACCAATCGGAGACGCTGGAGACACCGGGCGCATCGCCGGGTCATCCAGACTTGACTTCGGAGGCGACTCGACGATCGGAAATGGCTTCTCACCGAGTCGCCTCCGGAAGGTCGACCGAGGCGTTCTCGGCGGAGTCGACAGGCCCTCCCCCGAGGAAGTCGCCAAGTCAGCGGGGGCCGACTTCGGCGACACCTCGTGGAAGAACTCATCGAGTTCCTCCGCCGACCAAACGGACGAGCGTCCGGAAACCGAGGCCCCGCTGCAACCTCGACAAGTGAAACGCGTAAGCTCCCACTGCAGGGGAGCAAGACCATCGGAGGACCTGAAGTCTGGGGCTGAGTCACCTAGTCAGCGAGAGAGACAAGTTAGCATGACCAAGCAGCGCCGACATTCTTCCCAACGCTAGCTCACCTCTGAAGGCGAACTCAGCGAGTCAACAGCACCGCTGCGCAGACCCAGACTCACCGACGTGGGCTGGGAAGAAGCCGGGGGAGCCGAGCTCAGCGGTGGTGACGTAGAACCACCCGCTGAGTCTTAAGGCTGTGGGGAATACTCAGCGGCGGCTGGAGTTGGCTACCTGGCTGAAGCTGACTCAGCGCCAGTGTGGGAAGCACTCGGCGGAGTCAGCGAGGTCGAAGCATGGCCACCCGGCTGGCCCGAACTCAGCGGCGAGTTGAGGCCGACGGTCTCAGCGGCCGACGACGCCGATGGAGGCACGATAGTCGGTGAGACCGCGGAATGTAGGAGACAGTAGATAGAGCCCTAGCGGCTCTTCAGGAACATAAGATCTAAACAGTGCAGAATCTTCTAAGTCCCAACCAAGCGTACACTCTCCGGTAAGTCCCTGCGTGGGCTGGATTATATCTGCCGTCAGCACCCGAGAGGCATAGCTTGTAGGGTGTCGACAGGTAGCGCCAAGAGGAAGTCGGCCGGGGGCAGGGCAATCTCACCGAGTGCGCAAGGACAAGTCTCGCTGAGCCAGCGAGCCGGTACGCCCGTCAACCGGGGTGCCGTAACTCTTCTAGTCGAGTAGCCGTTGCTCTCGGTGACCCGTTAAAGCGCTCGCGCGCCGTCCATCCTTTGGTGGTGGGCACGGGGTTCTAGACGGAAGTCAGCGAGCTCAGCTGGCTTCCCAAGGTTTCCACTGGCTTGGTTGCCTGGTCTCGGCGGGAGCCGCCACTGCTGTCCCGGAAGGGCCGAACCGCTAGGGGACCCCTAGCACAGGCCGATAAGCGCCGACTTGCTCGGCGGTTGTTGTGTCTGTGGGAGGACTAACTTGTGCGTTCTACGGCACCACATATACCCCCGCTGTCGCACCAGAGTACACAGCAAGATGCCGCTATAGATGCAAGAGCCGAGCGCTCGGTTGCATCATCGAGCAGCGACCTCTCTCCAACCATCGACAATCTAGACGCGCTCTCCACATTTGATAACCTTGCGCAGACGGTGATTGCGGCGCCGGCACCAACACCGGAGACGTACAATATCAGAGAGACTTTGCAATCAACCGTAGGCCCGCTCACTACCGAGATTTCACAAGCCGCGCCCGCGGGACAAGGCCCTAGCCACTGCAATCAGATAAAGCCTCCCACCAAGCACGACTCTGACAAGTCGCTAAACGTTTCTTGGACTACAGAGGCTGGTGATGCCGTGATGCGGGCGCGGTTTGTGAAGTTGAAGTATTGATTTCAGAGCACAAAGAGCGCCAAACAGCTTGCTGCTGCTTGGATGCTGATTGCTGCGGAAACATTTTTAGCCTCTGGGTTTGAGGTGAAGCATGCCCAGTGCAAGTCAAAGGTAAAAATTACGTAAAAGATATTATTTTATCAGTCTAACTTTTATTTTGTATACATTTATATAATTGCAGCTCAAGCACATGCACAAACAATACACTGCTTCTCGTGTTGTGCAAGAAGAGGCCGGAAATGCCACCGAAAAAAGCCATAAAGGAACAGCACATTGTGTGGTGTTTGGGCCGATCACGACGGTATGGGCGCGGACCCATTTTTTCCTAGTGACACTGGGGTCATCGAGAATGAGGTAGAAAAGATCGAAACAGCTGATGGCCTGAGGGCTATAGGTGCTGGGTTAAACAACATCGCTGAAGCTTTTAAAAATGCTAAGAGGAAAGACGACATGGAGCCAAACCGCGAGATATTACAGTCACTCCGTGAAGTGACCGAAACAATGAAAGCCCAAACGCAGGCATTCCATCTTCTTTTACAACATTTGGCTAGGGGCAGCAATAGCAATTGTAACTAATACATTTAGCTGTCTCGTGTATACTTGAAGATTTTAAAACTCGCACCACCTGTAGCGGGGCTACACAATTGGCCAATCTCCACATTAGAACATGCACTAATAGATACATTTGGGTGAGCCACAATGTGATCACCATTCACAGTAGGAAGCTCTACTATTGGCAGAAAGCAATAGATATCTGCCAATAAGGAACATGTATTAGGACAGAGATTCTGCCAACGAGTGGTTGGCAGATCCCCCCTTATAGATAACGGTTTTAGAAGACAAGGTCAAAATTAACATTCAATTCAGTTCTTATTTCTACCAAAAAAGGTAAATTAATAAGCCTTTATTTAGATTAACTATATTTACGAGGCTAAGTATACCTATCTAAGATAATACACCTACGCTTCCTCCTACACGTCGCGCACACGTGTAAGGTAAAGTTGTGAGTTAAGTAAGCCCACTACACCAGCTCTGTCCTAATCTTCTCCACGTAGCTCCGCGACATACCCATTGCAACACCTGCTTCTCGATACCCACCTGCGGTTCCCAAGTAGAACAGAGACGCAGCTATTTTCTTCTCGAAAGAGTGCTCTTTGGCAGTAGCAGCAGCGAAACGTACAACGAATATTGTCTTCAAACCAGCAAGCATACGCAGCCGACTGGTGTAGTGGCTCAAAGTGCAGGCGGGTGACAGCGCGGACGTGTTTTTGTTGCCCTGGGCTTGTGTCGGTAGAGTTCTTTTTCCAGAAGACCGGCAATCTGTGTGACAGCTGAGCAAGTTACAACTACGATTTCTTCTTCCATGCTCAATCTCCAGCCCCCCCTCCCGTCTCCACCTCTCGAAGGTGGAGACAAACTGAGCTAAATTCTCCAGTTGTCACGTTGTAAACTACGCTATTTTGACCAATGAGTGCTTAGCTTTTTTTGCTAAGTCATCTCCAGCTGCACGCGAACACGCCCTTATTAGCGACGGACTTTGCAGACAACGACGGAAAAAGCCCCGTAACGAAGAAATCCGCCGCCACCATCACCATCATGAATACATTATCCGAAACCCTATCCTTAATCAGTACACTTTCATTATATTTCATGCAATCACGATGTGGCGTTTATCTAGTATTATCCAGTCGAACAGCAAAGAATATGACTGGTTTGGAAGAAGCGTTTTCGCGCCAATTTGGCGACAAGCGCGCCAACTTCGCGACCGTCGCACCAACTGCACGGCAAATTCAAAGTTCACTACTAGTTTTTCTGCCAAGGTGTGCATGCCCGCAACACCAAGGTCCTCCAAGCAGCGCACGTACACGATCCAGCAGAAGCGCGTCGCGCTTCTGCTGGCATCGGACATCGGTACAAAGCCTGCTGCCGACTTCCTGGACTACCCGCCTCGTACTGTACCGGATTGGGCACCTCAGCGAAACGCTACATTTGACGTCAAGGGGGCCCAAGCGAGCAAGACGCTTAAAGGTCAAGGCCGCAAGGAGATTATCCCATTCGCTCACGGACTTTTGACGTTCATGAAGGATATGAGGCGCGACGAAGAGGTGCGCTTAATATTGTTTCGTTTTACGTTTGTTGCTGATACCTCTAACATTTTTTACAGCCGTTGTGTACTACGTTGATGTTAGAATATATTAAAACGAACCACCGGGGTTGGTTTAACAATTATATGTTTGGTAAGAAAAGTTTAATTTCAGCGGACAATGCAATCATGCGCTTGCTTCAGCGCTTCTCCAAACCGTAAAAATCCCCTACATTGTTTTATTCGACCGCTTTAAATATTGATTGAGTTAATATTTATTTTTAATCTAATATTTGTTTTATTTAGCCATGGTTTTACAGTCCAGGTCGCCCAGCATACTAAAAAGCCGTCAGCAGATCTGGAAGAAACTCATGTGAAGTTTGCGATTGAATTTTGGTAAAAACATGAAAGCAGTTTTACGGAGTCAACTACCGTATCGTCGTAGTCCTAGGCGTCGTTTACTGCTAAGGGTCACCCTCAAACTGGCCAATCAGAGTCCGTGGTTCTATCGCAGATGGTCCTGTTACTAACGCTTTCGACCTCATCTATTTTAAGCTTAGACACAGCTAAAATCACCCATATCGTAACCAGCGCGACCATGGGCCGTCCTCGGATCAATGGCCAAGGCAAGAAGCGCAAGTCCTATTAATGTAATACTGCTAAAGGTACCACCACGGTACACGTATCACCACGGTACACGTATGTCTGCCAACCGGCAGACATAACGTGGAACAAGCCGTTGAAGGCTAGACTGCGCGCTCAATGGATTGAGTGCTTGCGCAGTCAGCTGGTAGAGTATCGCGCAGGTGAAATACGGCGAAAGCAGCAACGAGTTTAGCTTCAGCATGAAATTGACCGTGCACGCAAAGAACTAGTCCAGAAAGAGGCAGACATTGAAGTTGAGCGACTGCGAGCTCTACTTACGGAAGAACCGTTCATATTAACACCTCCAAACCGAGTTGATATTACTGAATGGATATCAACAAGCTGGGGTGACCTATCTATCGATACAATTGTGAGCGGATTCGCCAAAGTGGGTATTTTAACCGACACGCGTGTGGCTGAAGCAATGCCTACAGAGGATGCTCCACAGATTGAAAGCTGCATTGTTGAAGAGCTCGAAAACTGCAATTTAGTGGACGGAGAATTTGGGTCGGACGATGATATTGAAAACGAGAGCGTTAGTGACGACGAAAGTAATTTGTAGTTCAGCTCCTAATAAAACAATGATTTGCTTGCATACATGATTTGTACCTTGTGCTATTGAAGTGACGCCTAGGACTACGACTATACGGTATCTTCAACGTCGACGAGACTGCCATATATTATGACACGCCACCAAAGCGTATTTTGGCGGAGCGAGGACGCAAGGGATCTGCCAAGGTGAAGTATACGGAGAAGCACTCGGCGAGGTAGACTGCTGTGCTCACTGTTTGAGCCGATGGTATGTTTCAGAAACTCGTTTTTTACGATGGCTGTGCAAATTGTGATATTTATTTCTATTTCATTATTTAGGTAAGAAATTGCCTATTCTTTTTATTGTTAAAGGGATGCCAGGCGGGTCCATCGACAAGGAGGAGCTACCTAAGTATCCGCAGGGCCAAGGACATGTTTATTGCGTCCAGGAAAACGGCTGGGTGGATAGCAGCGTATGGAGCTTATATGCGAAAGAGCTGCTTAAGTTTGAAATTGATGCTCCTTTTGTCCTTCTTGCCGACAACTTTGATTGTCACGTGTCGGAGGAAGAACAAGAGGTTATCAAGAGAGAGACTAATGCAACTGTGTGTCCACTGCCTGCGAACAGCACGGCGATTTACCAGCCCCTTGATGTTGGAGTCATGGGCCCGCTAAAAAAGACACTGCGGGCGCTGTGGCTAACAGACTATCGCAAAGGCTACGTTACCGCCAGCGAAAAGCGCCTCATTTCGATTAAACGCACCATTCGAGCGTGGGCACTGATCGATTCTGAGACTGTTGCTAGTAGTTTTGAAAAGGCCATCCCGAGACACCCATTAGTTGAAGTTTAACATTCAATAAAACTGCATTGTTTTTACGTCTACTACGCTTTTTTGTAATGTAAAATTAACCTCAATAAGTAGATGGAATGAATTTTAGCCAATCCAACTCGCGTATTATGACACGTCCGACTCTCTATGTCCTAATTTGTCACAGCGACAAACTGGAATGCCAGGAAGTCGACGCGGCTTTTATCGTCGTTGTCTGTATTTCGATCCTAAATCTATGCTTGAGTGTGGGTACAGAGGTTAGGGCTATTTTAAATCGAGCGGTTTCAGCCGCCAAAACAATGGAAAGGCACAATACTGGGGCGATTCCCGTCGTCTTTTGAACCGATTCAGATCTGTTGAGGTTAGGCTCGTCCACCTCAGTGACTCAAACAAAGCATGTATTATGCATTAAAGAAGTTTCTCTCTGAAAGGCAACTTCCACTCTGAAATGGTTGGCAATGGCCAACTTTCTCTTTGTTTTTGACAGCAGTATAGCATTTTTTAGTGTAGTTTCAACCATAACTACCCGTAAATGCTCACTTCTCTTTTTCTACAATCACCAACAAGTCCTTCTACTCCTGCGCAAGACTGCTACTTTAACAGGTCATGAGTCCCAGCCAAGCCTCAAGTGACGACTTCCCCCGGCCGACCGGGTCAAGAAATTTTGACGTGTGGAAGACCCGAGTGACGGCATCGCTTGACGGCAAGCACCTCCTCGGATTCGTTACCAAGAAGGACTACGACGGTGTGAGCGACGATGACGAAGACGAAGAGCCTCGCCCAATGGCAGCAACATGTCCGACGGTGAAGACCCTACCAAGCACTCCACCCCAGTTGACTACGACTCGCAAGCCGTTGACTACGAGCCAAGCTCCGACGAAGATGCGTCCGGTAGTGAGGAAGACGCCAAGACGAGCACGACATCCAAGCCACCATCCCCGGTACGATCGTTTTCGCAGCGCACGTTGCAGTGTCGAGCTGATCAGGAGAAGCGTGTGCCACTGTCGTCCCGCCGCCTGCGCCACATGGAGGCGCAGACCAAGCACTTCTTGACGAAAACGATGGATGACACGCACATCAGGTTGGTCAAGAACCTTACGACGGCTTACGACATTTTCCAAGCCATCTGCAAGAAGTACGAGGGCGCTACGTTCCATGGCGACCCGTACTTTATTCTGCACTTCCTCATGGAAACGAAGTATGAGGAAGGGAGTAATGTGAACGAGTTATTCCTCGTTCTCGAAGACGCGATGCGAGCCGCGTCCAAGGCGACCGAATCGGTCCTCACTGACGGACAAAGTCTGTCTACCTGTTCCACTCTATGCCAGCGTCCTGGAAGGATGACCTGCGCATTTGGAAAGGTAATCGGAAGTACATCCCGTACGATGAGCTCAATATGAGCATCGAAAACAAGGTCCGCAAAATGGAGGCGCAAACGCGTTACTCTCTATCGAAGGGCACTCCTGAAAGCGGTACAACCAAGGCCGAGCGAGCTCTCATTGCGCCGACTCAAGCGCCGACACGTGCAGTGACTTACGACCAGGTCTGCAGCTACTGCCAAAAACCCCGCCATGATATTCGGCAATGTCGCGGGCTGCAAAAGGACCTTCGGGATGGCGCTGTCAAGGCGGGAACTGTCCTGCCAGCGAACTTTGAGCTTCGTGGTGGGAACTCCAACCGGTCCCACCCTTACGAGCGACGTGGCACCAGCTCCACTCGTGGACGTGGATCCTGGAAGACAGGCGGTCGAGGTCGGACCAACGGCGGTCGTGGCGGTAACTACCGTGACAACAGCAAGGGACATCAGCAGTCTCGTCGTGACGAAGGTGGGTACGATCAGTCTCGCCGCGAAGACGCACGCATCGCTGTTGCCACAGTGGTCAAACCAATCCCACCCGCAATCAGCCTAACAGCCCAAGTCTGCCCTGCCTTCGACCCCAACTGGACGGTTGACTCGGGCTGTACGAGCCATATCACCCAGCATGCCGAATGGTTCGTCTCAAAAGCTCCTGCTACTGGAACCATTACGGTCGGTGGCAAGTCCGAGATTCCCATTGAAGGCACAGGTGACGTCGACCTTCACGTGACTGATTCCAAGGG
>BSXT01018866.1:0-43289 GCA_030267785.1 Phytophthora fragariaefolia
GTCGCCGATCTTACGGGATGTCGGCGAGCCTAGAGGGTCGGTCAGCGATTGAACTTAGTTTTAGTATTGGAGGGGCCGTAACCGCCCAGTTTCATTTGATATTAGTATAGGAACCTGTAGGAAAGGCCTTCGGGTCTAGCGAAGTTAAAGAAAGAAATACAGAGTGGAATATTCGGGGTCCAACACAAGCGGCACGCGGCGACTCGTCAGGTAAGCCGCCCCCACGGACTCGATTATGCCCACCGCTGAGGTCGACTGCCCGGAGTGACGGAAGCGACCTCGGCTAAGTGGTAAGTCCAAGAGAGTGTGTGGTGGTGTTCTGAACGTCTGTCCCCGGGGCAAGAAGCTCGTCGAGCGTACGAGCGCGGGTTTTCGGCCCACTCAAGCGACATAAGGTCGGTGCGGTCTTGCACCGACGGCCCATCAAGGCAAAAGCCGCCGTCCATCCTTTGCTGGAAGGCACGGGTTCAAGGGGAAGAAGATGAAGGAGAAGAAGGTCGGCGAATAAAGGGGAGCGAGTAGACAGCACTCGTGGCACGGCTCCTGGGAGACGGCTTGGGAGGCACCTGAAGGGCGCCACTACACCGCTGTAAACGGACTGGGTGCTCTTCGGATTCACCCGATAAGCCTACGCTCAGGGAGCGTAGGTGTTGTGGGTGTGGAGTGGGAAGCTAACGAGTTTTTGCCCGCCTGCAACACAACAAGCGATTGAACACAATGATTATCTGAGCAGGCAAGAAAAAGCGTATCTACCTCGACCGAGGGTTAATGAGAACTCTGAGGACAATCCAGAACACGCAGAGGATGCGAGTACACCGGTGGACGAGAGTCCGAGGTCTCTCTTTGAGCCTGGCGATAGAGTGTGGCTGTACATGGAAAGAGTCAAACCAGGTCTCACTAAGAAACTGGCACATCGTTGGCATTTACCTTTCCGCGATAAAAGAAGGTCGTATGAACTGGAGCCGAAACCTAAATCTCCGTAGTCGATGCAAGGTCGCCCAAGACGTTAAGTCCATCCTGAGCAGAGGCATTGTCTCCAAGCTCGGCTTGAACGTCAGCTTGGTCGGCCGCTGGAATCGGAGTCCTGGCGCTTGAAGTATCTGGCGGTGAGTCAGCAGCTGCGGAAGAGTCTGCAGCCGCTTAAGCTCGGGCATCTGCGAACGCTTGGACCCACGGAGCCGTGACGTGGGGCTGTATCAACGCGGGGTTTACCACGATGGCCGCTCCGACCTCTTCCCTCGTCGTGCCTTCAGGGACGAAATGCGGGGCCGAGGGGTTGCAGGGAGCAAACGTTATATTGAACGGATGCTCGGCCGGCACACCCACCCAGCAGTTTCGCCAAGGCTGCCGAGCATTCAGATCCACTACTTCGACAGTCCACGCCGCAGTACTTGGAGCCCAAGTGAGGGTCTCGAACGAGTACTGTAGCATCGAAGGCTCCAGCAAGATCTCTGGCGGACACTTGATCTTGCCATCGGCATCCGGGGTGCACCAGACCCAGAACCGCTTGGGGATTTGGAGCCGGAGACAGCACGAAGGTTCCGAGCCTTGTTGTAGGCCCGCCATGCTGCCTCCGTCTCTAGATACTCGGGCGTGTCCGACCCAATCCGGTCAGAAAGCCGCTGGAGCCATTGCTCAACAGCAGCAACCGAGGTCCAATGCGCGCGCTCCCAGAGCGCAAACCCGAAGTCCGAATGCTCGGTCCTCTCAACGGCTCGCCCAGCGAACTGGAGCCACAGCTTCACCACAATGGCGAGCCCCGAAGCCCGAATCGAAATCGGCTTGTTGGGCATAAAGTCGTCTGCACCGAAGGTGGAGGGGGGCTTCGGCAATCTCGCTCGAAGCCTCTGCCACGGGTGAGCTGGATCCTCCCAGTCGTCAAACGCTTGAATGCCGGCTACCGAACACTCGGTGACCCGATCACTGACGATGGGTTGAGCGAGCGAGCATTCAGTATCTCGCCCCACGCCCCTTGCACCCCAGGAGCCGTAAATGCTGGCTCCAACAGAGGATTCCCCAGATCGGGGAGCTTGCGAGAAGCTCGCACCCGAGGCTGTGGGCCTTGGATCGCAGCCAGGATAGCCGTCACCGGCTCGAATGCTGTCTACGAGTCCCGGGCATTGTAAACAGAGTCGCGGTGACTACTGTCGGAGCGCGTGATGCTACGACTGAGCGAGATGGCAGAGCGGCCACCACACGAGCTGGAGGAACAGGACCCGTGTAGGTGCTAGCCACTCGGGGACTGGCCGAAACCGACGTCACCACCGCTGCCGAAGCCGCGGCCACAACTGCAGCCGCCTCGGTAGGGTCGGACGTTGCCGCCAAGCTTGCCGCAGAAGCTTGGGTGGTTGCCGGAGCGCTAGATGGGGTCATCAAAGCCAGCACCAAAGCATCGAGCGCAGCCTCATTCTCGGCCGCAGCCATCGAGCGAAGCCCCGCAGTAGTCGACGCCGCACGTGTGGGTCGACCATCACGCCGAGGTTGAGAGACCACGGGGCCCGAAAACACGCCACCAGGGGCATCGGAGGCTTCGGAAGCAGCCTCACCAGCCCCGGAGCCTCCATCGTTGTCGATCTCAACCGGCACCGAAGTCTCGGTACTGGGAGTAATTCCACTCGGACCCCCCGGTGTGCTTGGAAGCGACACGGTAGGGTGTAAGGAATCTGATCTGGTCTTCAGATTTTATCCCAACAAAGCTCGACCGACCTTTCGGGGAAGGTAGAGTGTTGTTGGTAAGGATCGTTCCTATACGGAACGGGGAAGTTTCGTTGTGATCCGACACGACACTGAGGCCAAGTGAAGTGAGAAGACGCTGAAGGCACTGGACTATTAATAGGAGCCTCGGCAGCTCTGATTGGCAACTGTTTTAACTTTTGGTCGTACTTATTGGTTTGAATAGCATATTAAATAATATTGTGTAAATATGCCGGATAAATATCATAATACAAAAATTAATAATGACATACATTTTATGGAATATATATTTTAGACTTATTAATTCTCACGGATCCGTGCGTACGAGTAGCTGCCTCGTTGACAAAATAAAAAGGAGGCTATGCTTCATCGAAAGTTACTTTGAGAGTGACTCATGGAGTTTTTTTCTTCTTGAGGATGCTTGGACCACTCAGCAAGGGTTGGAGAAAAGGGAGATAAAATCGAGAAAGCGGAATGAGACGGTAAACCTTCTTGAACTCGTTGTCAAGACACAAAAACGACGATTTCGACATATTCTAGAAATGGATTTAGCTTCAGAATAGTCTTAACCGTTTCGCGATACAAGTGCAAATTCTTCGTCTTTTAGAGTTATTTTTAAAGAGGGTCCGAAATCTCTCTCTAAAAGGGCGAATTCTTCGCTCTTTGGGCGATACAGCTGTTTAACCTACTGTGTTTTGTTTCTACCAATAACAATGAAGCCGTCAAGAGCCCGACGGCAATGCGCTGGTTATATTTCCATTATGTAGGTAATTTACGAATCCACGTCGCTGACGTCACCATATTAACGGACATAGACCGCTATTGTCAAATGTTATTTTTATCTTTCGCAGCACATAACGTAGATTTGCAGTGGACTTACTTAGCCCACTACTTTCTAGCTTACACGTGTACGCAACGTGTATGAGGAAGCGTAGGTGTAGTTAACTTAGATTAAGTATATTTGGTACTGTAAGTATAGTTATATCTGAATTAAGACAATTAATAACCTTTTTTAGGCAAGATCATAACTGAATTTGAATGTAAACTTTGGCCTTTCCTCCTAAAACTGATATCTATAAAGAGAGGATCTGCCTACGAGTGGTTGGCAGAATCTCTGTCCTAATAGGGGATCAAAATTAGAAAATGGCACTAAAAATATCACCATGCCAGCACTGCCAAAATGACCAGGTGCTCAGCAAAATATCACCCCGGTCAGATATAAACTGGCCGACCATTTGCCTTGAGCACTTCGGTCGAAAAAAATTAGACTAAAGGGAAATGTGCTGTTGCGGAGGGCAACTCTTTGAGAAGTGGTCGGATATTTCGAAAATGGTCAACCTAAACAGGTGAACCATTGAAATGTTATGACCACCAGACATCAAAAATATGGTGGCCACTCCAAGCATAAAATCACCACTAAAATCTAATTTTGACCCCCCCCATGCATGTTCCTTATTGGTAGATATCTATTGTTTTCTACCAATAGTATTGTTTCCTACTATGAATGGTGGCCTCACTTGTGGCCCTCCCGAATGTATCCATTAGCGCATGTTACACTAATGTGGAGGTTGACTAAATGTCTAGCCCCGCTACAAGATTCCCCATACCAACTTTGTCTTGTAGACTGAAACAGCGTTAAGGTTACAGGATAACATTATTGGGCGCTTTCCCAGAGCTCAACATAGTCACTGCGTCGACAATTTGCCGTGCTCTCACCTTCGCGATCTCGCGCGCCGTGGCTGTTCATCTCGCGCGGGATCTCGACGGGCGACACGACGCGCTTGCGTATGTGACTCAGGCTGAAGCGCGTGATATTAACCTTGTGTGCGATCAAGTCTTGGAGCTGCTGGTCCTCGGCGGGCAGGTCGACGACGGTCCCCGGCTGGCTCGTGGTGGCGGTGCCAGTGCGAGTTGTGCTTCCCGACGAGAAGCCCTAGCACGTCTTGATCACCTGCTCAAGCACGGACGGCAGGGCGAGCTGAGGCTTCACTCTGATGGCGGCGAGTGGTGCTGGTTTGTTGCGGAACGCGCCCAGGTCACCGCAAAACGACGGGGCTTGAAGCCGAGCGCGCGCCGCCAGACTTGTCCTTGAGTCAGGGCTTACCGTTTTAGGGCGAGAAAGCGCTTGTCTGTTGGGGCATCTCAAGATGTGACAGACGCGCTGGTTGCTGGTTACTTCTATGGACCAAGCGTAGCTGGTTCTGCATCCTACGACCATCTCATCTTCATCCCAGCACCATATATTCCATACCCTGTTACTCCATTCATCTCCCAGGGCTTCAAAACGCTCCTGCTTGACCACGCCACTCTTAGTGTACGCACCCACAAACTTGATCCTTACGTCGATATGCTTGGCCTTGCTCGAGGAGCCTTCGCCGTCGAGCGGTTTGAGCTCGACCTGGTTGTCGACTCGCGGCGGCATCGGGCTGCTGTACTCGATTCCTAGCTTGCCAACCAGCTCGCGCATACCCAGCAACTCTGTGGCCATCGCCGAGGCTGCGGTGTACACCGCCTTCATTGTGGAGAGGCGCACACCACTCTGTTTCCGGCAGGCACAGGACACGGCCATATCGTCGACAGTGCGCCGCCCACCGGTCACGGACTTCCTGTCGGCTGCGAAGCCCGCGTCGGTGTACGCGATGACCTTCCGCGGCTCCTCTAAGGTGCCGTGACTAATCATGATCAGCCGTAGACACTTGGATCCCACCAAGTAGCGTGCGATGCGCTTGCCGAGCTTCCAGTCGGACATCGTAGGGATGTGAGGGTTTCGTGACGTGTTGTGCACCGCGCCACCCACAAACGGCTGTCCACGAGCGCCTGGAACGTGCGGATGGTGACAACGTCGTCACCGCCAGATACGGACAGCAGCTCGTCCGCCGCCTTGTCGACCTCGAACGACTCTGCGCCGATCTGAGTTCGTACTCCGTGCACGGACGCTATTCCGTGCTCGCGAAGTATATCTTCAATGGTCATTTCCTGGCCGAGGTCATAGCTCTCCTTCTCGTCGTACACGACCCTCATGCCGAGGAACTAGCTCGCAGGCCCGAGGTCCTTGATCGAGAGTGTCTCCAACTCGCCAAAGAACGCGTCGGCCGCTTGTTGTTGTGTGCCAGTAACCAGCAGACCGTCGACGTACACGCCAACAACCAACAGTACACCGTCGCGGCGCCTGTGGTAGACTCACAAGTCGGTCCGACCCTGCTCGAAGCCCACGTTGCTGAGGGTCTTGTGCAAGAATTGGTTCCAGAGTCGGCTGGTCTTTTTGAGGCCGTAGAGGGCCTTCACCAACTCCAGTACCAATTCGCTGTCAGTGTCCACGCCCAGGCATTTGCGCACGTCCTCTGGAATCGCCGTTCCTCGCTGCAGGCGCAGGAAGATGTCCAACTCCACCTCCTTTTCGGCCTTGACGTACGCGTTGGGCACATCGTGGTGCTTCGCTGGGATCACGAGGATGAGCTTCACGCTGGTCATTTCGATGACAGCACGCTGTAGTCGGCGCCAAACTCCTGTTCGTTGCCGCAGGCGATGGGTCGCGCCTTCAACCGTTCGATGGCGCCCTTTGCGACCATCTTGGGCTTGTAGAAACACTTACTGTGGAGGGGTGGGCGTCCTTGGGTTTGCGCACGACTCTCCAGACCCCGTTGTCCTCTAAAGCCTGCAGCTCCTTGGCCATCGTGGCAAACAACATGTACTTGAGCTTGCTGAACATGGCGTCCCGGCTCGCGCTCGGTGACGCAATGTCTCGTGCCGACTCCTGCGGCTGCGTGGCCTCGTTTGCCACGCCCCTTGCGTTCTCAGCCACGGAGTGCGTCACATGGCGCTCACGCGCCCACGGCTGCTTCTTCTGCTTGGTTGACGCACGCTTCTTCTTGCTGCGCGAGCTCGTCCCCTCAGCTATCGACGCTTGAACTTCATTCTCTGGTGTTTCGGCGTCCTGAGACGTCTCGTTCCGCAGGTAGAACCTCTGAACCTGCAAGTTCTGCTCCTTGCCGAGCGTATCAGTGTTCTTGACGTCATGCGTGGTTACCACCACCCCGTCCTTGGGCATGTACACTCGGTACCCTTGGTCTCGTCGCGCACGCCAAGGATCATGGCAGGCTGGGCACTTTGCGCGAAGTTCTTCTTGCGCGGGCCCCGGTAGATCGTGCCCGGAGAGCCGATCACGACGATCTCGCCAAGCTGCGGCGACTTGCCCGTCAGCACCTTCAATACCGAAACACGCCCTGGGTTCGAGTTGGTCGTGGTGCGTTTCAAACGCACGCGGCGTACTGAACCGCGTCACCCCAGAACCTCAGTGGGAGCCCACACGCGAAGATCATACGCCGCGTCATGTTCATGATAGTGCCGTGCATGCGCTCGGTCATGCCATTGCTAGACTGGTCCCGCGTTTCGCTATGCTGTATTGTCACGCCCGTGCGCTTGCAGAACAAATCCACGTTCTCGTACTCTCCTCTGGAGTCGGTACGCAGAACGTGGATATTGC
The DNA here is from genome assembly GCA_030267785.1 of Phytophthora fragariaefolia. Lineage (NCBI taxonomy): Eukaryota > Oomycota > Peronosporomycetes > Peronosporales > Peronosporaceae > Phytophthora > Phytophthora fragariaefolia. Next base: position 7,178 of record BSXT01018866.1, read on the forward strand.
AGTCGAACTCTTTCTCGAAGTAGACGAGGAAGTGCTCGAAGAACTTCGCTGCCGTGTCCTTGGTACGCGCCATAAACACGCCGCAATGGTTCGACTTGTAGTCGAAGAAGTTAATCATGTATCAACCCAAAACGGTCCTTGGGCGTCATCGACCTTTCAATGTAAAGAGCATTTCACCCCCACCCACCCTGTCAACGGGTGAGTGTGCGCCGGTGTTCATCTTGGACCGCTTGCTCTCGGTACACGTCAGACAGTTCACGCACTTGTGACTCGTTAGGAGGATTCCGGAGGTCGGGTCCTTAGTCCGTCGCTTCACCGAGTCTGTAACGGGGCTAGCGCCACGCTAGATAACTTACCGTCCAGAGGGACGTGTGCGAGTTAGGGTAAAAAGGACTCTGTTATTAGAGATAGTCCTGGCTTTTAGGCAGGACCATTGGGGGCCACCCAATAGGTCTTTCCTATCTAATAATCTAAACCTAAGATATGTCATAACACTTCTGACTTATCAGACAGTACCGGGTCACTGTCCCCCTTTTAACCAGTGGGGAGGACAGTACCCCCCAATGCAAATATAGCTAAAGAGGGGAGCGAGGGCCCGTTTCACCCTCCATCACTTAAGGGAGCGAACACGGTAAGCGAAAGAAGAAAAAGCCAAGAGGTGGGCGGGAAGGAACCAGGATCTCCGCTCGAACGTGCAGAACACACAGACGAACTTGCTTCGGGGTGGACAACGCGGGTGCTGCAACGACCACGAGCGGGGGCACTTCGGCGGCGGGCGCAGCGCCGCCCCCGCACACGGGCACGACGCAAGCGGGCATAGCGCAGGTGGGAGCAACACAAGCGGGGGTGCAGCGGGATACGTCGTTCGGGCGTGCGGGCACGCCCGCGGCAGTGACCGCGGCGATTCCGCTGACGACGACACCCCGCGCGCTGGTCGAGGAGCCGATGGACCCGTTCGAGCTGTACAATAGCAGCGTCGCGCGCCACCGCGCGCCGAAAGGAGTTGCGGCGATACTTCAAAGACTTTCGTGCGATCCGCGGCAACGGGGTCGACGGTACAACGCTGATTAATTGCAGTCGTCATGTGATGGCTTCGTTCGGCGTTGGAATACACAGTCCAACGTCCGCGAGTGGATACGCGCGCAGCTGTCGCAGCGCGAAAATCGTTCGTTCAGCAGGCTTCGTCGCCAGCTGTATGACGCATGCTATCAAGCGTGGCGGGTCTGCTACGTCGCAGCCCGTGAGGGTCGCTCTCCAGACGGCGGTGCGGGACCCGCGCCTTCTCATTGTGACTGGGATGAGGCAAATCAGCGTCGCAGTCCTGATGAAGATCTTCGTGTTCTCGTGTTGCGTATCGAGCGGTCGCTTGATGAGGCTAATCGCCGGGACACTCCGGCACGCTCCCACGACGGAGGGCCGATCTCAGCCTCGTAGGCGTCCACCACGTCGGGAGCGTCCGGTAGTAGAGTATCACCCGCCTCCCACGTATCGTCCTCGGGCGGAAGGCCAAGCCAGCGGACGCGGTACCGGCGGTGACGAGGGGTCTCGGATGCACGGCCGCGGAGCGTACCGCGGCCAGAACCGCTGAGGGCATCGCGACCATCCTCGTGAACCATAATACAATCGGCGATCCAGAGGCGGTAACTGCTGGTATCCATAACCGGGGGCGGACCAGCGCGCCGGGAGCTGGCGGCACGGAGGGATCCGTGTCAAAGTACGAGCAGCGTGACTAGAGGAATCATAAGACGCGCCGCGAGGAGAGATGGTCCCCTCTGCGCGACGAGCAGGAGTTGTGGGAGCGGCGCGGGCATCGGCAGAAGCGAAGAGTCGTGGCAGTCGCGCCACGCCGAGGAACCTCCAAGGGCTCGTTACCCGGTGCAAGATCATGGTGCTGGTGAGCCTCGCGGAGAATCAATGGGGTCTGCGCGGCCCACAGACACACTAAGCGGCTAGAACGTCGGTGTTGGGCCTGTGAGGACTCACCTTGAATTGGTGAGTCATCAGCCTGATCAGGCTGAGTTGAGCGCACTTGATAGCTCGGAGGAAATCGAGAACCAACGCGATGAGGCCCATTCACTCCGCGTGGAGCGGAAGCGTCGAGCCCAGAAGCAAGACACAATGTAGCGGGTGCTGCGTCAGCTTCGCAATTGGACGGGGTTTCGCGAGGGGCAGGGCTCCAAGAAGAAATAGAAGGTTGGTCGGCACGCTCCGCCGCGCGAAGAGTCTCGAGCCTCCGATGAGGAGCGAGGTGCTGCTCTGGACTCGCAGTGCCCGAAATAGTGGAGGGGTTGTATCGCTTGAGTCGCCCCACATAGAACGTGGGGTGAAGTCCCATACTTGACGGAATGTCGAGCGTGTAGGCATCTCCATTCACGTCATCAATAATAAATGGCCCAATAAATCGTGGCAGTAGCTTGTTGGAGCCGATATTTGTCACGGCGCCGGGTTGAATTCCTGCAAATGAAAGAAGAATATTGTTACCTACGTTTAATACGTCCATGTTTTCGCGACCGCGCTTGTCAGCGTTCGCTTTTTGTTTGTCAACGGCTTGCGCGATCGTATCGCGTACAAAGCGCACGATGGAGTGTCGGCGCAGCACAAAGCTCGAAATCGCCACAGAGTCCGCGGCTGTCAGGTCAGGCGACTGCTCGTGATGGCCATTGTCGATCCGGCGCCCGTCACTGGATCTGATGTCGTGGGGACGGACATGGCGCGATTCACTGGTGTCATGGGGGTAATCAGTACGTTGGTGGCCCATGCGGCGAATGCGTTGTGGTGGGACTTGGACTCGGAGTCGGACGGTGCCGACGCCTCTTCCTCATTCGAACTCTGAGAATCCGGCATGTCACGTACGGACGGAGCCATTCCGCCCCCACCACGAGTTGAAACACGCGCAGCTGAGGGATCGTTCACGGCAAGAAGAGCGAGAACGTGTGGATGTCGTGCGTGGTTGACGAAGAACGGTGTCAGGCCGGTCGAGGCATGAACTGCATTATTCAGTGCAAACTCGGCCAACGGCAAAAAGGAGCCCCAAGACTCAAATGAAGTCGCGTAGCTGCGCAGGACGTCTACCAGAACGCGATTTACGCGTTCAGTCTGCCATCTGTCACAGGATGGGTAGCCGTAGACATCATTAGGCGAGTCCCTAGGAGCTCGACAGCCGACTCCAAAAGACGGACGTGAACCGCGGGTCACGGTCCGACACAATGGACGAGGAGAGGATGTGGTGCTTTAAAACGGTGTCGACAAAAGGCGCCGCGGTATCCTCTGCACTGATCGTCGCTGGAACCGGCGCCATGTGGAACATCTTGCCGAACCGGTAGACGAACACGATGATGCGGACATTCCCAACGGCGTCAGGAGGTAAGACAAAGATGAAGTCCATGCTGACAGAGGACACGCATCGGATGCGACAGGAAGTGGGTGGTGAGGAGCTTGCGAAGACGGCGCGGGTTTGACGCGCTGGCAGATTTTGCGCGAGTGAACCCATTTGCGGACCCACTTGTACATGTGGGGCCAGAAGCAATCACGCAACAGCGCGAGAAATGTCTTCTCGCGCCCCAAATGACCACCACTAGGGGTGTTGTGGTGTTCGTATAGCAGACGAGCCCTGAGGTCGTCGCCGAGAGGGACGACGACACGCGGGGCGTCCAAGCAGTCGATGCTGTATGTCAGCAAGTCGCCGGCAAGTTGGTTGCGGGCGATCGAGTGGAAAGCTTGCGACGGCCCACTTCAGATGGACCACGGAGATAACCACGGATCTCAGAGAGAAAGGCGTCCACGTCGTACACGGACACGATAGCATCACGTAGCGGGCTGACCGCGTGGACTTCGGTTGTGGTGATGCCTGCTGCAACACATGTGGTGTATTTTTTGTCTGCATCGTCGTTCCAGAGGTCTGACGCGCCCAAATCTGGTCTGGGGTCGCAGTCAGGACGACGCGATAGCGCGTTCGCCAGGATATTCGACTTGTCAAGCTTGTAGTGGACGACAAAGTTGTACTCGGCGAAGAAGGAGAGTCAGCGAGTCATTCGCTGGCTCAGATGCGGACTCTTCGTCGCCGACCTCAACGATACATGATCCGTGTACAAAGTGAATGATGTTCGCCAATAAGCAGACGCGAAAGTGGGTGAGCGCGTAACGCATCGCGAGGAGTTCCTTGTCATGTACAGGATAGTTGCGTTCCGCCGGTTTCAGTTGGCGGGACTGATAACTCACAACGCGCTCATGCCCTTCGTCGGCGAACTGCATCAGTGCACAAAGTCACTGGCATCGCAGACGATATGAAATGTCTTGGAATCATCTGGTAGCGCCAGCACTGGCGCTCACGCGAGGCATTACTTCACAGCTTCAAAGTCCCCCTGATGCCCAGGGGACCAGATCCATGGAGCGTCCATCTTGAGCAGTTGTGAAAGTGGTCGAATGATGCGGGCGTAGTATTTCGTATACTTGTGAACCTAGTTGGTTAAACCGAGCCATTGCCGAAGTTCTTTCCCGTTCCTGGGCACTGGCCAGGAACAGATCGACGTGACCTTCTCTGGATCTGCGCGCACGCCCATACTGCTGACATAGCAGCCAAGCACCGGGATTTCCGGCGCGCAGAAAATGCATACATTGGGGAATCACGAGCCACTCCCACAGCATGCCGCTTGGAGTGCTGACAGCCGTCAGCGGAATGTCGCTGGTGCGCATCAAAATCTGGTAGAAACCATCGGTAAGATCGATGGCGCTGTAGATCTTGCTGCCGGGCATCGAATCCAGGATAATGCTTTGCGGGGAACCGGAGTCTGTGCAGGAATGTTCGCATCATTCAGCTTGTTGAATGCGTGAACGATGCATGTGGTGTTGAGTTTCCGCCAGAAAACTCGCTCCTATGTGCCCGTTGGAAGCACACTGGGAGTTGTCGCCACAACCCATCAAGTTCGGCAGCCACTGATGGGCCCAGCAGAGGCGGTGACGACGCGACGTGGCATCCGGCTTTGGTGCGCCACGCCCCTGGGACAAGTCATAACGGCCTGAACCCATTTCGGTTATGGGTACATTCAGAACTGCTACCGGTGACTCGCTGACGACTTTTCAGCCGAAAGTTGAGTTATCGTCAGCGGTCGCCGGATATTAGAACAGTCGCGGGAGTTCCAAAACGGACACATTTATACTTGATATTTGTATAGGACATTAGGAGAAAGAAGATATATTAGGGTAGCCTTCGGGCATTAATAAACAGAACAGCGTTTCCTCTCAACTACACAAGGGCAACGTTCGGCATCCGGTAAGTTCCCGTTTGCGTCTGGATAAACCTGGTCGGGAGGATCATGTCTGTCGGTGGATACTGCTACTAGTATTGTAGTTGGTGTTCATCCCGGCAAATCCAAGAGACTGTGGATTGTGTGTCAGGGTTAAGGCGAGCTATCGCCACATATTGGGGAAGGCAGAGCGCCACCCTTTTATTACTTCCCGCCGGAGTTTAGCTCCGGCAACCTCGTATCAAGCCGTAAAAGGCTGGGACCCTTCCTTCTGAGGGCCTGCGAGGAGTGGGTTTGCGTGAGAGCATCCTAGCCGTAGCTCGTGGCTAAGGGTGCTGGGTTTTGTGGGTTAGCCTAAAGGAAACCACGGCGCACAAGGGGAAACGATCAGCCCGAGGAACGGATGTGGCCTTCGGGTTCTTAACCTTACCCGACAAGCCTACCGAGTTATCGTGACTCGGTGGGTGTTGTCAAGGGAGTGTACCTTCGTACATTTGTGCAAAAATCTGGCGTGTCCCAACACGACATGCACCACCCGCCTGTGACCTTCTTTACACAGACGGTCGGGCTTAAGTGCGGGAAGATGCTTTCCCGCACGTGCCCCACCTTACGGCGGCCTTCGAAGAAATCATCGATCGCTTGATCTTGATCATGCGGCAATGACCACTGCCGCGTCACGCAATACTTAGCTCCTGGCACGAGATCAATATCATGCCTTACGCCCCTGTCCTTGGCAAGGACGGCGGGCATCTTGTCTGGGAAGATGTCTGCGTACTTGTGGACGAGCTCGTAGACGGGGTTGCCGCTCGCCTTCAACGCTTCCCAAGATTGGGCCGCGAAGCGCTCTTGCGCGCTGACTTGTGCTCAGCACCTTCAGGACGCTCGTGCTTGCCGAGCGCCAATACGGAGTCAGCTGCAACGGCTTTGACCGAAACCGTCGCATCCGCTGTCGTGAGCAAGCAAACTTGTTCTACTTCGCCGCGACGGAGGTCGCGCAGGAAACCCTTCCAGTATTGCGCTGGAAGGCCCATGGGCGCAGGGGCGGAGCGCGGTGGGTTATGCCCGCGCACCTCACGCGCGTACAACCCTTCGCCATTGTGTTCAAGGGCGTGAATAACTTCCATGTCAGCGACGACTCCGTGCTTGACGCAGAGTCTATGGGGCGCACCCGGCCTGGAATGCGGCGATATGTTGTTGACAAAACTCGTTTCAGACAGCGGGGCATTGGGGTCCGATGCCGAGGGTTACTGCGGCCACTGCCAGCGCTCCCTCTCCTCCGATGTTGAGGGCAACTGAGCCCACTGCCGGCGCTCTCCATCTCCCTCACTTCGCAGCACCGGCTCTGGCCGGTGCGAGTAATCATCACAATGGCGCGACATCAGCTCAGGCTGGCCCGCCTCGCGCTGCATCGACCCCTGTCGGCGTGCTTCATACTCGGTTGAGCGCAGCGTCGACCCCAGTCGGCGCGCCTCATTCTCATACTGGAGCGGCGTCGATCCCTGTCGGCGCGCATCGTCGGTGCTCGGACGCGTCGGCCGGTGCCGACGCGGAGCAAACCCATCTTTCTTATCATCATCATCGTGGTGGGGTAGCGCCGATCCCGGTCGGCGGGTCAGCAACGTGGGGCCAGAGCGTGCTCTCCGTTTGAAGGTGTGCGAGCACCGCTGTCACATCTTTGTCGCGCGGCGTGCGGTTGAGACAGTCAACGTTGGGTTGATGGAGGGCAAGCCACGGTATGCTGAAGACACAGTCAAACGAGCCGCCGAGCTCGATCACCAGGAATTCATGCTGCAGAAACCGTCGAGCCCGTAGACGAACCAGCGTGAGCGCCGCGCGACCTTACGCCATCGGTGTACTTGATCTCCATCTCACCGGGACCGTTGCGAACGCGCACGCTGGCTGGCAACGCGGACAAACTGTCGGCGCGAACGACGTTGTTCGTCGCGCCCGAATCCAACAGCGCGCGGAGCGGACGCCGCGCGCCCGCGGCATGCAGGAAGTCGCTTGTCGCTGCTGGTGGTAGTGGCATGTAGTTGCGCACGAAGCACAGTGGGGCTGGGAGGTGGCACTGCCACTAGAGAGCTGTTGGCCTCCCCATGACCAGTAGGGCGCCCCGCGTCTACTGTTCGCCCCCGTTTTTTTTAGGGATGGATGTATCCATCTCGATAGATGCCGATACCGGTGCCAGGGCGCGACATTCGGACGCACGATGGCCAGGTGTCTGGCATCGATAACAAACCATCGGACCATGTTGACTGCGCGGGATGCGACGCTCGCGGGCACTAACACAACCACTGTATAAACCGCGCGCGTGGTTGAGACGAAGCGGGTGAACGCTTTTATCGTCCAGGGTGTATAGCGCGTCCGGGGTTAGAGAGCTGGTATTCCAGAATGGACCAGCCCCGGTTAAAATGAAACACACAATATAATGACTCGAGTCGGCGTGTGACCTTGTTCAATCCCTATAGGTGTCGATTAATTCGGCGGGCCGTCTTTCAACCGGAAATGTGACAATCAATTAGATACAAGAATGCAGAGAACTTCCAAAGTTCTTCTCAACAGGGAGATTCCGAATGGAGGCAATCTTACGAGCAAAGACCTCTCTCCAAATAACCAATCTCAAAATAACCAATAGCAATACAGAGTTTGTATATACAATATGCAGCCTGTCATCTTTAGGTTTCAACCCGGTACAGGGAAATCCGGGTTAACCAACGCGCACCACCCTCGAATGAACGAGGAAAACCACACATATAATCCTACCACAAGCAATCTAAATTGGATCTCAGGGGGTGAATGCTACAATCTCCTGAAACTGCAAAAGAATATGAAATGCAAGGGTCCTCTTTCGAGTGTCCACAGGCAACTTGAAAAATGAAATAGGTAGACCAACCCGAAAGCAGCCTTTTAAGCACCTAATTTTACTCTAACGTATAGTGAGAGTTCCTTGCGCGGTTGTGCGACCTTACACGTCCGTTGGTATACGCAGGCTCCCGGGCCTTCCTTTGGATTCTCCTTTGGGTAGCTTCTCCTTGGCGTCGTCATCCTCGGCGAATATACGTCCCAGAACCACTGGTAAGCAAACATGAAGTCCACTTGGGCTCTTGAACGCCAAACAAACTCTGATTATCTCTTCTCTCTCTGGCTATCATTTCTTTCTTCCTTTCTTGGTATCTGGATTTCTGGCGGTCTCCTCTACTCGAATCGGCCGGGAAGAGGAACGTGTTCGACGCTTGGACGTTGTAGACCTCGCGCAGAGCGATGTCGAAGTCCTCTTCCAGTGACGCGGGGGATGTCCGCGTCAGATAGACGCGCTTCATACCAGAGACGAAGACGTGGACTTGGGTCACCGCGTCTATCGGGTTCTTGACAATACATGAAGCGAGGTGGCGAGCGAGCTGGATGTACTCGCGCATGGGGAGCAACCCTTGCTTGGGCTTCAGCAAGGCCGCGCGTTGTTGAGTCTCGTCTTGGACGGGCTCGAACGCACGGCGCAGGTCGTCCTTGAGCGCGTCCATCGTCCTGAAGCAGGACAGGTCGGTCATTTTCTTCCCAAGAGCCCATTCCCTTGCTTTGCCGGTAAGTTTTGATAGCAGGAAGTAGCTCCGAGCGAGCTCGGAGCGTAGCTGGCGGGCCTCACAGGCGATGTCCATTTTGAAGAACCTGCGATTCAGCGCGGGACGCTTGGAGCCCTTGCTGCTGTACTTCGAGACGTCGAGCTGGACGACGTCTTCCTTCCTGGTTGACGGTGGAGTTGGCACTCGCTGACGTGCGACAGCGAGTTCACGTACCAGGAATCCTTGAGCTGCTTCATGGTGTTGATCGGGTGTGCCTTGCATGAGCAACTTGGGCGTCACGGCTTCGCTTGAAGTCGCATGGAGGTGAAGCGCATCCCACTCGAACTCAGTGAGGTGTGGGAACTGCGAGCGCTCAAGTTCCCCTCGAGCGCTACCTTCCGTCGCTTGATCAGTCATTGGGTCGTTCATCTTGGTCGTTGGAAGGACTACTAAGTGCAACCAGGTGTAACGGGGCTAGCGCCACGCTAGATAACTTGCACCGTAAGGGCTTTGAGGAAGCTTGTATAAGATGAACGTCCAGAGGGACGTGTGTGATTTAGGGTAAAAAGGACTCTGTTATTAGAAATAGTCATTCTAAAAGCCAGGACCACTGGGGGCCACCCAATAGGGCTTTCCTATCTAATAATCTAAACCTAAGATATGTAATAACACTTCTGACTTATCAGACATTGCGGGGTCACTGTCCCCCTTTTAACCAGTGGGGAGGACAGTACCCCTAAATGCAAATATAGCTAAAGAGGGGAGCGGGAGCCCGTTTCAGAGTCGTAGATCAGGTGCGCCAAGCGCTTGTGAAAGTCCAGCAGGGTGTCATTCTGCACGTCACCCGATACCTCCACTGAATCGGCGAGCTCCTGGCTTAGCGCGGCCATAACCACGTCCGACGGCAACTCATGCCTCGGTCCCACAGCAGCGCGCACGACCAGCACGTTGCGCCGCATCTCATTGTCGAACGTCACGCGTCCAACGTCCTTGGCCGCGACGACGCGTCGTCCGGTTTTCTGGGTTAGCTTGAAGCAATCCCCCGGGGACCGTTCCAAGAAAATCTATCAATCTAGCATTCTCAGAAACCTCGCTTATCGAGTACCCCGTTGGAGATGAGGTTGTGCACCACGTCCATCGCGCGAAGTATACGGGCGAGCTCCACCATCTGTTCCTCGCCGCACGCAGTGCCGCGCAGCATCACGTTTCCGCGCTTGGTGATGTTCAACGGCTCGTCGTTGGGCTGCACGCACTCGTCATTGCAGTCTTCGACGTTCTCGAGGAACGAATCGTCGTTCTTGAGGTGGTGGCTGAATCCACTGTCCTGGATCCAGATACCGTCGTACTTGCCGGACTTCTCGCCGACAGCCAGCGTGAGTTGCCTGCGCTGCTTGAGGTCCGGGCACGCTGCGCGCAAGTGGCCTTCACGACCCCACTCGTAACAGCCCCGCGTCTCCTTGCGCTGGTTGCTGCTTTCCCTCACCGCGTTGTCCGTCTCGCGTCCTAGCGACTTCTGCTTGGTTGACTCGGTCTCCCAAGACTGCGCGAAGTGCGCGAGCTCCTCGGCGTGCTATAGAAATCTCGTTCAGCGACTGGTCCATCAAAACCATGCGTAGCTGTGCGGAGGCGTACGGAACGATGATGTTCAGCACCAAGTAGTCGGCGCTGCTCCCCGTGGCCTCGGAGATGGTCACGAGGTACATATAAAGTTCGGGCCATGATCGCATGGTGTGTGAACAGCTTCATGGCTTGGGCGGGCTTGATGTTGGTCTTGAACGTGTCCAGCACCCACTCCATCCCGTACTGCAGCGTGGGCAACTGGTTCCACCACGTGCCCATCTGCTTGTTGTAGTACCTCTCTGTGGTACCCGACAGGTAGTGGCCGAGAAGGTCTACGTTCACGTCCTCCGACCACAGGAAGCCATACGCCGACTGCCCGAGTGCCACCTGCCGTTCGAAGTTTTTGCCCCAGTTCAGGAAGCCGGAGTCCAGTCCGACATACATAAGCTTCTTCTGGCGCGCATCCGGGTATCGGAACGCCCAGTCCTGATATACTGGTACTGCGTAGGGACGGCTGGTGGCTGAGCTTCGGGCTGACCAGGTGCTGGCACCGGCGCCGCGCGCTCCTTGACCGGCTTGGGCGGCGTGCTCCGGCGTTAGATCATTTGCAGCTTCTTCATGACGTAGCCGGGCTCGTGGGGCCCGACGCCCGCATGGCGTAGCTCGAAGTACGACGGGGGAGCTGATGGTCTGGGAGGGGTCTACGTGTGCGGCATGCCATAAAAACTCGATGTGCATCCTGGACCCGCGGCCCAGGGCCGAAGCGGAGAGGATCGTGTCCATCAGGGGATTGACGTCCTTCTTTGGCGGTTCCAGGCACTGCTTGAGCTTGATCTGGGTCTCCTCCAGCTTGTCCAGCCGACCGACGACGCCATGGAGCAGTGTCAACAGCTCCGACGCTTCGTCCCCCTCCGTGTTCGCCGCCGTAGCGACGCCCGGGTTGCCGTCACCCCTTGCGAGGGCAGCGGCAGTGCTCTCCACTCCGTCGTCGGAGCCGGTCCTTGCGCGATCTGGCTCCGCTTGCATTGGGCTTATAACCTGTTGAAGGTTGGTGTTTGAGAAATTAATGGAAAGTGAGATTATTGCTCGTTAGCGGCTTGTCATTCGATATCCTTACCTGGACCTTCAGCTGCGCGGTGCATCGTCGTAGATCCTGGCGTCAGGTCCTGGCGTCAGATCCACGACCTTACAACAAACAATACATCAGAACCCTTCACACTAACACAGAGCAGCGTTGCTATCAGAAACTAGTGTCTCCAGGGGCTTCTTACCTGGAAAAGGTGGCGAATGCTTGGTTGGAGGTAGGCTGAGTTGTGGGGTCCGATTTGCTTGACTAAGGACAAAATAGCAGCTGATGCTCGTAATTAATTTAACCTAACCCTATCAAGCCCCAAATTATCGTCTTATCCAGGTCCGATGTAAAAATCGAAGGGCAAAATAACTGCAAGACACAATAGGGGGGCAAAATAAGATTTTTAGTGCTGATTTTATGCTTGAAATGGTGCGCAATGATGGGCAGGGCGAAATGATTGGCCAGTCTATATCTGACCGGGGTGATATTTTGCTGAGCACCTGGTCATTTTGGCAGCGCCGACATGGTGATATTTTCATTGTCATCTCCTAATTTGACCCCCCCCCCCTAATACATGTTCCTACCGTGCATCATGCATCGACACACATGTCTGCAGCGGGAATCCGTCATAGCACTACAGTACGGTGCATATCTGTTTCACCCTCAACGCCATCGAGAAGAGAAACAACTTCGTGCAAGCAACCAAACGCCCAGTCGCTGCACGCTACACGTACCGGTACCTACTTCCACTGAAGAAACGCACACACTGCAAGAGCAAGCATTTGGCTCGCTTGGCCAAACGCGCCGCTCTCTTAGAGGGATCTGAGCCGCGCCGCCTCCCTCTAGCAGAACACCCTCTACAAGAACCCCGCACGCCGCCTCATTGACGAAGAAGCGCCGCCGCCGCCCCATCATGACGACGCTGGACCCGCGCGCCGTGGCCTTCGAGGGGCGTCTGCGCGCCGACCGCCGCACCGCCGCGTACGTGGGTCGCGCCATCCACGACGCGGACGCCGCGTGCTTCCGCTGCAGCCGCGCGGCGGCCGCCGGCGCGCGCGCGCCGCGGCTGCGCGTGTACTACTTCGAGACGAGGGTTTTAGCGACGTCGGCCGACGAATTAGCGACTAATTCGCTACCTGTGAGACCTAATACGAGTAATTCGTCGCGTAATTCGTCGGTGCGCCGCCACGCCGCGCAGGACCGGGACGCCGCCGCCACCTCGGCGAGCGGCTGGAGACGCCGCGCGGAGCGGCAGGCCATGGACCTGGAGGACGTGCAGGTCCCGAGCCTGGTGGCGGGGCCCGAGAGGGGCGGAGAACCTGTGAGTTTTAATTTTTCATTCAGTTCCAGAGCCGCCGACCGCCGCCGGCTGCGGCGCGGCGCCGAGAGGAGGAAGTTCGAGCATAAAGTCGCCGTGGGCTTCCTGCTGGACGATACTGAGGAGAAGGCGGCGGGTTTAGGCACAAGTTCGCGAGAGTTTTCGCTCTTTTCCAGGGCCAGCGGCTTCGTGGAGGCCAAACTGTCCCGCAGGGCCGTGAAGCAGCTGATGCAACGCATTCTGCCCGACGTCACGCCCAGTGCAGAGTCCTCCGGGTCGTCGGACGAGGAGGAAGGAGACGAGCAGCAAAAGAGCAGGACGACGTACCCGGCAGTTCTGCACCGGGATTTGGGGCAAGCGGTCAACTCGCTGGCCTACGTGGGCAAAACTGGGCGCGTGGTCTCCCACGGACGAAACTACCTGCAGTGCGAGCGGTATGGGGCGGGGGATGTGGTCGGCTGCGGGGTGCTGCTCGACACGAACACGTTCTTTTTCACGTTGAACGGGAAGCTCATGGGCGTGCTGCCCGCTAGAGAGGTGTACGATTTGGACGGTTTTGGGGAAGCGGACGAGTCCGGGGAAGAGCAGGAAGGCGACGAGAGTGGAGACGAAGACTGCGAGGATGGTGCGACGGTAAAACAAGACGGGGACATGGATGTCCGTCTTGACAGGCGGGACGACGTCGAGATGGAAGATATGGATGCCCACCACGAAGATGAAAAAGCACTGTTTGCCTCAGTGAGCCTCCACGGCGCTGGGGAATGCGTTCAAGTCGTGTTTGAACCTAATGAGTTCCAGTTTAATTTAGCGGAGTTCGAACAGCAGATTCAAAAGGACCGCCAGTGTGCGCTGCTTGCAGAGCGAAAAAAGCGCAACGAAGAGCTTCCTTCTAGCGATATCGAACAGTCGGAGAGCAAAGATGAAGCTGCAATGAATGAGTTGGTACAAGACTTCTTCTTGCATTACGGCTACGAGAGCGCGTACAAGGCCTTCGAAACAACTCTGACCCCAAGAAAGCGGCCTCGAGGATTCTCTGATGCTGCGGGTACTGAATTAGACGATGAAACCGAAGCAAGTACTGTGACGCTGGGTGCTAGCAGCATCGAAGATTTGGAGGGCGAGAACAAAAGCAGCTATATCAATATTGAAGAAGCAGATTCTAGTGTGCATTCCGCACAGAAACAGCAGATGCGCGACTCCTTAAACTTGCGTCACGAAGTGCGGGAGCATATTCGTTGCTTCAGGACAGCACAAGCACTTGTTGCATTGGAACAACATGCAGCAGAGTCCAAGAAGAACGGGATGGGTTTTCGATCTCGACGCTTTCAAAAACTGATGCTGTACTGTCGAATTCTATGTGTCATTGACATTTTGACTCACAATTCTGATGTAGAAATTGATTCCCCACCGGCAGCGAATGGTACGGTATTAACTCCAAACGGATGGAATCCAGAGCCGGCAATTGAGTTTGCGCGGCAAGTGTTTGGACCTGCTTCTGAGTCCTCTCCGAATGGCAAGTTAAAAAAACAGCGCCTCAATAATGGAGTGCATAAAAAACATGATGATATAGGCGATGTTGCCCTTGCTATGAGTTTGCTTTTGTACGACCAACGCGAAAGCGTCCCCGCATCAAGCCGTGCGCATAAATTCCTGACCCCCGAATTTCGTGAGTCGGTCGCAGATCAGCTAAACAGTTTGTTGCTCGTGAATGAGGAATCTGAAAATTCTCCGCCCCGGGTATCTTCTCTTGAAATGTTCATGAAAGACCTGGAAAGTCTGCAAAGAGAGTGCTTGCACCAGGGTTGTCGTGTATACCCGAGAAGCCTTTCAAGTGCAAGTAATGGCAAATGCAAAAAAACGTCACGCCGACGGCGAGATTCTGGATCTTCAAGTTCGGGCGATTCGTCTTCTTCTCAGTCGCAAAGTGACCAAGATGAGCGTTTTGATGATGACGACGATGATGAGTAACGTGGCTTGGGTGGAGAGGAGTATAATGGACGGGAATGGGCCAGTTATTTAGCCTAGACTGGATATGTATGTGAAATAGCAAGTACTTTGAAGTACTTAAGTATACGTTTTAAGCAACAAAAATATGTATGTTCGTCGAGACATGAAGTCAGCTAGCGCTACCAAGAAGACGAAGTCGTGCACAAAAGTACACGTAAGAGCTCATGATAACCGAAACATATTTTGCTGGGCATGGGCACGCCTTGGTAACTCAAGATCATGTGGTTAAATGTTAACAAAAAACTAAAGCGCTGGCATGTTAATATCTTAAAGTGCTGGCAAAGATGTGAATTAGACGGCAATCAGACTTAACGAAACGGTAAACTCAAGGTCGGGGGAGTAACTGGTGACAGCGGAGACAAATATCAACCGGCATGATGCGTTTTGGAAAGACAGCCGCCGAAGTAGCAGACGCTGGTGCCAAAGGTGCATGCCTGCTGTCTGTCACCTGTGTTTTGTTGAATGAGCTGATCATTTTGCCTTCTTTCCTTCTACTTGCAGGATCAACTGAGCTTGATGCAGAATGCGCCGACCACATGTAGAACAGCTCAGTGCCAAGTGCTTAGTGTTTTATCATAACATTGGAACGGAAAAAACTCCAAAAAACTAAAAATTCATTGGCTTCCCTGGGTATCTTCTGCTAGCTTGTCATATGTTAATTGATGTCGTCCGAGGTGTATCCCACCCTTCTTCCTGTGGCTATTACTGCATCTCAAGTGCCTACCACGTTTGTGGTTGCTTCGGGTACACTAGCGAACGACAAAGCTCTGTTTGAGAATATTTCAGGCGAAAACTAGCTTGAAAATGGGATAAGAGCGAGACAGTTCGTGAAGTTCTCTCTGTGAGGGTTCCCGCTCCCGCTATCGTGATGGAGCACGCTGAGACTGCGCATCCGAAACCTTCTGTCATACCGATAGCCTATATGAAGCGTGCCCAGCTTGGCATTCTCCAAAAGTGAGCCGAGAAGAGAACACTGGCTTCCGAATGAAATGCCAAACGCTATCACCCACGTCGTGCAAAAACAGCTTTCTTCATTTTGTCCTTACTCGTAAGCTACCAAACATCCAAAGATTTGAGCCACAAGTTGAGTTAGTTGAATGTCCTTTGATTTTCGTTACGTAAATGACTAGCAGAAGAGGAATGTAGGCTTGGCAGCCTTGGGCTGGCACATCCGCTCTGCTCGCTTGTTGCCCACAATACGCTGCATTCTCAACAGATCCAGACGCGTGAACAATGCAATTGACGACTTGCCGTCCGTGCTGTCGGTGAATCCGTCATCGTTGTGTGCTGCTGTGTCACTGCTTGGCAGCATGTTCATCATTTCGGCGTAGAAGTCGCCCATCACGGGCAGTCCGTACCAGATGAGCTGGTGCACACCGCGGATCTGATACTGGTGGTAGAAGTGGAAACGCTCCGTGTACAGCATCACGTGGCAATGGCCGTGGAAGAATGTCGTCCGTGCGCGAGAAACCTGCTTGCTCGTCGTGTATTCACAACACTGCACACTCCGGATCAGCTTCTTGTTCATTGTTTCGTTGAAGAGGTTGCGTACGCGCACGTAGTCGAAATAGGAGGGGATAAAGATCAGCACGTGTTTCCGAGGGTGGTCCAGTAGCGGCTCGAACACGTGCTTCTTGAAGTAAGCAAAGCGCAGCTCCACCTCGTCCTTCGCAGTGAGGCGACCAGAGTGATCCATATCCACGCGCTGGAAAATTTGTTTCACCTGCGGCACGACTCGAGAAATGGAGGCCGAGCCATCAGCAGCGTCATATCGACGAACATACTTGACAACACCAGAAATATTGCGGCACGTCTTGTTCACAAGTGCGTTGAGCGCAGGCTCCACACCATGGGCAAACACGACAGTCTGTCTGAAGTAGGAAGCCAAGAACGCCAAGTTCCACTCACGCACGCGAGCAAAATCTGCGTGAGGGGCTTCCTTCGGCTGCAAGTTTGTAGCGCGCAACACAGTGCGCAAGTGCTCGAGATTCTGCATAGCCATGAGACTAGCCGAGTCAACGATGCACACCTCGATAGTTGACAAAAAGTCACTCGACAGCTTCACATCGTCGCTTGTTTCGACTTCGTCAAGCAAAGCGACTTCATCACCAAGCTGCTGACGAAGTCCAAGGGGCGACGCAATGATAATATCAGCGTGGTGGTACTCACTGTAGAAACGAACTGCCTTCCGAGAGAAGGACAACCCCAACTGGAAGCAATCGTCGTTGTTGCCCTCATCAAACACGCGTTGCCACTCCTTCTTGCCATCTTCCTTGTAGGGTTCGTCCTCTTCGTCCTCTTCATCCTTCACACTTCCGAATTCGCTAAAGAAGCGATCCTTGTTGTGGAATGTGTCCACCGTGGCAGGCAGGAGCTCCAGCAGCTGCTTCACGAAAGACATAGCAGCACTACGCAGAGGAAGCAAAACGAGCACGCTAGCACGGCAGAAACCTTGGTCGCGGTACTCCTTCTCCTCATCATCCTGGTTTTCTGCCTTGCCGGAGTCACGCTTCTTGATGCGCTCGTTGTTTCGCGTAACGGTATCACGCGCCTTGAGCACGTGGTTCAGCACGTGCATTGCACTCAGCTGACGCAGCGTAGGGGTGTTTTCGTACGTCTGGCCAGCGAAAAATACGTCCGTGTACGCCGACATCTGCTGCGATAGTGTGCGCTCCACCGACCCCTCCGGAAACACCGTGCCGGCGTCAAGTCTACGCTGCTTCCACGTCGCCAGGAGTCTTGACCGCACATAGGCCTTCTTGTTCTGCGCCACCTCGGGTGTCGTGACAACTCCAGCTACACCGCTCAACTCTGCGCCCACTCCGCTCCTGTACGTCACATCATACGCCTCGTCCTCCAACGCCGGGAGCTTCACCTTGGCAAACTTACGAGTCTGCGCGTCAAACTTCTTCGCGTCCTGCTCCGTGAACGAGCTGAGCAGGTATCGTCGTCGGTAGGGGTCCTCCTGCTCCTCCTCCTCGCCCTCAACCAGCTCCTCATCGTCCTTCTCCATCGCAGCAACCTGCTCTTCATCCTCCTGCTCGTCGTCCTTCTCCTCTGCCTGTTCCTCTGCCTGTTCCTCCACCTCTTCCTCTTCTACTTCCTCCACCACTTCCTCTCCGTTCTCATCCACCAGCACTTCCTCGTACTCCTCCTCCTCTTCCTCCTCCACCTCCGCCGGCTTGAACGTGTTCACGAACTCGTCAAACAGCGAGTTCCTGCCTCCAACTTCGTCCTCGTCGCTGTCGCTGTCGCTCTCACTGGCGCTCTCCTGCTTCGTCTCTTGCTCCTCTTCCTGCCCCTCCTCGTCACTGCCGTCCTTGTAAATGGCATTGGCCGTGCGCTCCCACGTGTCGCGGTACTGCTCCCGCTGCCAGCGCTTCTTCTCGTCCACGGACGCGAAGAACTGGCGCTCCTTGTTGCGCTGCGCGATCTTCTTGGTCTTCCACTGGCCCATCATGGAGCCTCTCGAGCCCTTTTGGCGCGGCTTGGGCTCATTTTCGCTCGAAATCGCGCCGCGCTTGGCCTTGGGCTCCGCATCATCCCACACGTTGGCCTTACGCTTGCGCGAGCCCTTCTTCTTGCCTCCGCCCTTGCGCGCGCCCATGCTGGTCAATGTGTCAACTGCTGCAGCTTTGCGGAGCCCCACGGCCAAATGGCTGGCGGCAAAGCGCGGCGCGGTGATTGGTGAAAATTACTTTCAGCCAATCAAATAGATGCAGTGTGCGCCACACAAGCGACTTATTTCGGGGATGGGCAGCCGGGTCGCGTCCCTTCGCGGAACATGGCTACATTTGTGACACAAAGGGGGGGGGGAGCGAGGATGGGGACGATGGACGCCGCGGACGCGAGCGAGATTGCGCGCTGCATGAGCGACGACGAGGATCAGCAGCGGCAGGCGGCGCGGTTCCAGGCGCCGCAGGGCGAAGACGCTGAGACGTGGGCGCTGCAGTCCGTGGCGGGCGTGCTGCAGCGCGTGCAGGAGGCTCCTGGGGACGAGTGCGTTGGGTTGTGAGCTGCTACTGCTGGAGGGGTGAGGGTCTGAAGGACTGTGGTGTTGATTGGCAGAGTGAGTGTGGAGGCGCTGGTGCGGCAGCTGGAGCTGCTGCCGAGGGAGGCGAGAGCGCACCAGCTTGTGCGCCTGCTGCTCGAGACTCGGGAGGAGTCGATCCCGAAAGAAGCTGTGCTGGGGATCTGGGGGAAGCTCGTTGCGGGGGGTAAGGGGAAAAAGGCGTCCAAGGGTGCTAAGAAGACTAGAGCGAAAAGTGCTGCTAGTATCCCGATCATTCGCAGTCGGCTGCTTGAGGTACAGATCTTTTTTTATTCTGTTCTTGTGTCGCCCAACTCACGAGTGCTCCGTGTATTGTAGTCAAAGCGAAAGCAAGCTGAATGTGACCTCAAGTTACTTCAGAATCGAATATCCTTGCTTCAGGTGAGACTGCAAGTATTCAAATGAAAGGAGTTATCGGGGCCACTCTAATGTCGATACCACTTCTTCCAGCACGAAGAATCAAAGGCATGGAAAAAGATCGCACAGACGAAGGACCGTGCGCAAGAAATTCTCGAAATGCGTCTAGCAAGCTTACAGCGGCAAGAAGAAAAGTCGATGCACGCTGTCGAACGCGAGCGACAGTCTCGGTCGGCACAAAAGAAGCAGCACAGCCTTAAAAAGGAATCAGTAATCAAGAAAAAGCACGCTGCGATTCAAGTGATCTCGAAGAAGTATCAGGACGTGGAACATGTGAAGACAGAGAGCA
Organism: Phytophthora fragariaefolia; assembly: GCA_030267785.1. Classification (NCBI taxonomy): domain Eukaryota; phylum Oomycota; class Peronosporomycetes; order Peronosporales; family Peronosporaceae; genus Phytophthora; species Phytophthora fragariaefolia. Next base: position 26,692 of record BSXT01018866.1, read on the forward strand.
AACGGTTGAAGGCGGAACGGGAACGATTGCAGTTGTTGCAAGTAGAGCGTGCCAGAGCAAAACGTCAAGCAATTCGAAGACAAGAAGATGCACTAAAAAAGAAAAAACTGTTGGATCGACAGCAAGTGGACGAGGAAGCAGCGTTGCGGTTGATGAAGAAAGCCATTGCGGAAGAGCGGCAGATCCGGGAACATCGAAAGAAGGTTCAGGAGATGGAGGAAGCAGAACTGGCGCTGATCCAGCGATTGCAAGGTACCCAGCTGATTCAGCGAGAAGCTTATTCAGTGTTAGAGCAGGCACTCCTCCGAACAGATCTGAAGCGGGCGCATTCCGTTGCACCATTAGGCGAAAGATGAGAAACTCCGTCGGTCGTCTAGCGTAAAATTATAGTCAGCCGTCTTAAATACAATACCGTTTCGAAAAACCGAGTATTTGCCGCTTGTTGACGTTCAATTCAGTGTTTTGACTTCAATAAAACATGCAACACGCCTGAATGGTACCAAACCCCAAGGTCATCATAAACTGTACTTAAGTTTGTCGCAATACAGTAGCCCAAGCGCAATAGAAAAAATGGTCGTGAAGAAATTCACGCTCATCTTGGCCAAACAGATGCCGTCTGCGCAATGCTACCAATCACTGACATACCAATCACCGATTGATAGCGTAGTTACTCTTGCTGGAGAACCATGAATGGAAGCACAGTTGAAAAGTACATGTGTATGTGTGATGACATACAAATTCATGGCTTGCTTTTTTTTAAAGTTCAAGACTTTGAAACGGAATCAGAGTTTGAAGATAACAAAGCCAAGCTCATTATAGATACTTAAAGTACCGAAGGAGTACTGTTGTTGCACATGCTTGTGGAACGACGAATAACCTTAGTTATCACGTACACTTTGTTATGGCATACAGATGCAACTGACCAATAGCAAGCCTCACTGGAGAGGGAGCCGTGCACCACTGTGCACCCTCTGTTATGGCGTACAATCCCCCATTCGGCCTACAGTGCTCGTCACAAGTTAATGGCCTTACAGATTTTGACCTACACAACGACATTGCAGCTACAATAGCCACGTTTTATCCTTCCTTACCTAGCAAGCAGTACAATAGCCGGCGTGCCCTTATCTACTTGTGGCGCCGCTCACTGGATAAGATTGTCGCTTCGTGTACTACAACACACCGCGATGGTTAAAAGGAGAAGGCTAGGCCAACCGGGGTGGCAACGCTGCTGCCTGCATCGGTGGAACTCGTGTTGGTTCGCTGCGTTAATGAGCTACGTGATGAAGGCGTGCCTGTCACCCCGAAGATGTTAAGGCTGCAACCCTTAGTGCTGAATAAATGCTCTTTTCTTTCATCGTGCAGTGAAGATCGCTTTAGCCGGTACACCTCCAATCATGTCTCTATCACTACAGATCAGATGTACGGCTTAACTAAGGTTATTCGGTACCTACATGTACGACCTAACAATAGTGCCTCAGCGGGTGATGAGCTTCATAGTCTTTTCTAACTACAGGTAGATGTAGTCTACACAGCTCGTTGTCTACCCAGCTCTACGTGATGCTTCATACAGCTCTACATAGTTTAGATCTGAATACAGCAGATCGGCTATGCATGTTCAGTTTTTGCCAAATGCCCGATTGGTGTTGCCCACCGCACTATCCCATCGCGAACACTTGGTATTCATGAGTGCGGGTACGGTACAGGACTGTAAGTCGATGGCACTATAGCATACAAAAGCTCACATATCAATCCTACCGTCAGACCTACTTAAGTATGCTCCATCAGGAAGACTTCCCGCGCCCCTCTCAATGCTCTAGTCGTTACAACTCTACGAGCAACGTCTACGCATTAAATTTACTGAGAATCTACCTGTAATGTCGATTCGTGTATATTAACAATATGTAGGCAGTGGCCCATTGCGTTCGAATATGGATATGTATTACATTTGTTAATCAGAATGATTCGCATTTTGCGTCACGCCTGCATGATCGAGCGGTGTGCCATATTCATCCTTTCCTTTTCATTAGTCCCTCATACTGTATCTACCTGTCGGCTAATCGCGGGGTCACGACTTCAATCCTTCCTGTCGGGCTTTCCAATTTGTTAAACGAAGCATCCCCTGCTTGCAAGATGCATGGTATCTATGTCCTTGAATATCGGGTGGTACATGCACAACAACACGGATCAAGATCAGTTTAGTGAACTATTCAGATCGTAGATTCCTACCTTCCATTCTCCGCATTAAAACCCATTTCAGGTTTCTCCGCAATGAAATCAAGACAGGTTTCTCAAGTCTTCGTCGCCGCCCTGGTGGTTAACACATACTCCGCCGCCGACACAAGTGATGCTATCGGTACGGTCAGGCCAACGTCATCCGAAACTTCTGAACGACCGTCAGTCGAGACGACTTCGAGTGGGGACGTCATTGCTGGTATGTCGATATGGGGAGCGCCAGTCGTCGCGAACACCGGCACAAACCACACTAGTGCCAAGCCCACCTTTGGTAACATCACTTCCGAGCCCGGCGAGTGTGTCATTGCGAACCCTACCGAGTACATTAGTGAGGAGTACTTGGACTGGGTGTGGGAAAACCGTATCGGTCCCAACGTGGACACGTCGAACGAGGCAAACTGGAACGTGATGGCCAACAAAAACTACCACATGGACAAACTCGTGCACAACAATGGCTCGATCAACTATTGTGTGCGCTGGAATGCCAAAGGTAACCTTGACAAGATCACTGCGTCCAGGTTCCAGATGATTCTGGAGCGCCACTTTAATGCATGGAACGACTGGCTTATCGGCTACAACTGCTGGTCATTCGAGGAGGTCAAAGTCAACATGGTCGGGTGGGCTGCGGAGCAAGCGTCTCAGTTCGAGTGGACCGATGAGTCTCTCGGTAAAATTTACGAGGGTGATCTTGACTCCGATGGTGTACCGCAGTGCCCTGATGAGTGCTATCGATTCTACTCCAATGATGACAACGTTTGGTCTGACACGAGCGCGTGCAGGGGGGAACCATTTGACATTTCGTTTTGGCTCAATGAAAACATTCCGTACGGCTTCGGCTACGACTGGGGCCAGGAAGTAGGCCTCAACGACACGATGCAAAACCTCTACGATGGGAATATAATGTTCGTTGGTCACGGAATCGGTCATGGCTTCAGTTTGCCTGACTTTTACGGACTGGAGACTAAACCAGCAAAGGATTTCCCTAACGCTATCATGATGGCATACAGCTCAACTACGATCACGCCAAGCGACGGCTGGATATTGCGTCGCGTTCTTGACCACGTCCGATCTCGCTATGACTTTTAATGCACGCCGGTAAAAAATATAGTACCTCCTTTCAGAGCCTGTCAGTTTGACACGTACCAGACAGATAGTTACGCGTCCGAGTCACAGGTTTCAATGAGCATTTTATAATTCCCAGGATACCGCTATTTTCTGTGTTGATCGGGCAATAACCTTGTCTATACAGTACAGTGGGTCCTCTTCAAGGCATAATGTGGTCTCCGTAAAGCTGAACGATCGAGTGGTTGTTGATTCTGCTAAAAGCTACTCCATTCCTGCTGCAACAGAATTTGTACGATGTAGACTTAACTTCATTTCATTAAAACAAATTAAGCGTCTCCTGTCTCTAGCTCAATTCCTCCCACTTCGTTTTCATCATTTCTAACATGCGCCAACGCCACTTTTGTGGACACGGAACACGTCAAAATAGCGATCTCAACAATGATATTTTTTCCTGACGAGGTCCGCCCACTTGTTGGTGCGGGCAGGCGGTAACAAACGGTTTCCAGGAAGAATTTCAATTAGCAACTGAGTTAGATTTTGTGGTTACTATTTTTCTCCGATGTGACCTGAATGTTGTGCTTTTGAGACGTAAATGCAACAAAACTTCACAAATATGCGCCACAACACTAAAATATGTTCAGGAACGACACACTATTTTTATGGCGTCGATGTAACAAAAATCTATCACGAAACCGAAATTTGTGTTTCGAAACGACCCAGTTTTAAGCGTAGAAACTACAAGATCTGAGGTAGTGTCACAGTTTGCGTATCATGCTCATCCGTAGTGCAATAAGCATGGGATTTAGTTTATATCAGCCGTACCGATTCTAAATCTAGGAGTGCTTTTAACCTTTGTCCTCCACCAACAGATACTTGAGCATCAAGCGGCTCGAGCATATAAATGAGTATGATGGTTTCACTGTTCGTTTTTGCATATTCAACACAGTGTCTAAGGAGCAAGAATCGACGCCAACACGGTCATGACCATGGCAACCGTGAAAACCTGGGGGGGAGGCGACACCCCTGATGGAGAAAGTGAAGTTGTTGTGGTCGTTTGTGTACCAGTCGTGCCCGTCGTGGTTGGAATTCCCGTTGGCGTAGTCCCAGTTGCCGTCACACCGGTGGAGGTTGTTGCCGTTGAACTACGAACGTAGAACATTGTGTGTCCCCCGACGCAGTAGTTTGTGTTAATCACAGAGCTTGGATAGGTGAATTTTGACGCGTGGTTCATATCATCGCAGGTATTATCGGTTGCGAATTCCGTTGTGAGGGAATTGTCAGCATTCAGGTACACTTCAACGCCGACCAAACCAGCTATTGGAGGCATTTTGTGACAATCTTCTCCATTGAGTGGCCATACATATGCGCCTATGATCGATCTGCAGTACGAACCCACAGCAAATATCTCGGTAATTAGATATTGCGTGTCGCTGAACATAGAATCTGTGTAGAACGTGGAGAAGTCGGCGCAAGCGATCGTGTAGCTGTAGTGTCCATCTGTGGCACACTGACCCAAAGCGTAGCTGCTGCAATAGCTAGTACTGGAGAATACAATAGATGTAGGTGTGCCTTCGCACGCCGAATTATCATAGACCTGAAAAGTAGGAACTTGCACCGCGTACGCCACGAATTTACAAGCGACTAAGAGACCCATCACAACAGATAACAGCAACGGTCGGGGATTCTTCATATTTGTCGACGCCCGTGTGGACTAGTAGCAGGGTAGAATGGAATGCTCGGCACTGGACAACTTCGATAATGAACAGAAAGAAATGTAGGAGAATCGTTCTCCTTGGACGTCTAGACTAGATAAGACAAGATGGACACGGATAAGAGGATGAATCGGCCGGAGATTTTGGTAAGCATTCTGGAGCTGAATATCAGTATCAGTTTTACAGGCATACCTAAGAAAGAATGCGTTGGAGTGTGTTCTGTTTCAATGTGATGCTGCTCTGACCCATGAAAATAGGATTCGATCTCGTGCATTCCGAAAGCTTGTAATAGAACACAGATATGCGTTGCCTCGAAAACAGGGTATCGCTCGTACAACCACTTCACAACCAGCCTTGCGACGCTCAATAAATCGAATACACCAGTGCCCGGAGATCATTGATGCAATTCTTCACTCTTGGAGCAATGACCATTGCCAGTCTTTTGGCTTCAACGGATGTCGTGTTGGCAACAGAAGTGGCTAATTCGAAGATCGCTGACTTATCAAGTGCGTCTGCAGCCACTGGTCGAGATAATTCACATGACAACCAAGCAAACGTTGGCGGTAATTTCGGTTTGACTTTGACGAGCATGCTGCAGACATTCATGAACAACGACGAGATGAAGAAACCAGCAAACTAAATCTCTGAATAGACAAGTAAGTTGGGTAGATTTCTTGTCGTTTATCGAGTTTCGACCAGCACAGCTTTGCCTATTCTGCCTTTTGTGTACGTGACTCGGAGGACACGTGCATGGACGCTACGAGTTAATTAAAAGAACGGGAGGAGATCAAGCTAGAATTTCTAAAAGTAATTGATGACTCTCATCCTCTTATAACTTCGACTGTCATAAGCAATGTTCTTGCTGGCCTCCCTCTAAACTGCACCCTTCCACACTGAAGTGGAAGTTGATCGCGATTGGAACTTAAAGCCGTAGCTGGTATCCGCTTTACCATCATCTGTCGCTGCTCGTTCTCATATACTTCGAAGTAAGCTGTTGTCGCTGCCTTACGTGGTGGTGCCCGGACCTCCACGCTGTGTAGGGGAACTGAGAGTCTGGACGGGACACGAGACACTATCATCGCAGCGATCGATCATCGCATGTCTAACGAGTAGCAGTTCTGAGACGATCTGTGGGCAAGTTTAAAATGTGGAATATTGATCGTCCTTACGCATAGCGATTGTGTTTTAATATTATCCTGGCAGAAATTTGACACTGTGTTTGTTGGAATAGCGTGCGGATCCCAGCTAATCAGGAACGGAAGTTGGAACATTGTCGTTTCCGGGATTTAATGAATTCAATTTGACTGTGGTTAGACCTCGGGCTTCTTGAGATAGGATATTCAATATGAGGTCATAACGGGACTACTATGCAAAGATTGATTTCGTAGCCGCCACAGATGGACTCTTAGTTCCTCGACGACTCGGGTTTCTTGGCCTTTTCGCTGTCCATGATCTGCTGAAGCTTGGCCATGATGGCCAAACCGAAGTTTTTATCTCCGGCGTCTGGCGTGGATGTTTCTGACCCGTCTGTCAGACCTCTCTTGTCGTTGACGTTGTTTTGGTCAAGAGTTTGTCCCGCAGAGGACACCTTCAAACCTAGTGCAGCGTCACTCGTAGCCAAGAGACTGGCTGCTGCTGCGAACACGAAGAAGTATGAACGCATGGCTGGTTCTTGAGCTGTTCTTGAGGTCTTGGGTTGGCTGTGCTAATTTCAAAGTGATCATTGGGTTTCGCTGCTGCTAGCAGCTGCAGCAAACCATAACGTGTCTTCAAACTCTATTTCAAGTCCCAGCTACTAGGGATTACGTTTTCATGCGATGGGCCAGAGCGCGTTGCCGTTGCCACGTGCCAGCGTGCTTAGCGTTGAACGTATTCTTGTGACTGCGTTGTAAAGTTTGAAGTATTCGGCTCAACCATCCAAGAGACCAACTAATAATACTGCAAGCATCATATCATCCTGATGTTGCTCGAACGCCTATGTGCCCGAGCAGCACGTGGTTTGTCTGGCGGTGTATCGATTTTCTCCTCTCATTTTCAAAGTCGACAAGTCCAAGCTCGGTAACCAACTCAAGCTGAGACCAACAGCGATGAAGGCTCCTCATCCGTCCAGTACCACTGCCATGATTGCTCTTTCCGCAGCTAGCACCAATTTGCTCCGCGTTGGCGCGATGCAAGTTCCGACCCTCAAGGTGTTCGAGAACACGGCGTGCTCTGGCAAACCAACAACACTCGCGTTCTTTCCGGACAAATCGTGCAACGACTACAACCTCGACCAATGCTTTCTCGATGGGAATCACGGCTACACGGTCACTTGTGCCAGCAGCTACAAGGCCTTCACAGACAGCATCTTCGGCTCCTCACCTTACCTGTTCATGGAGCTATACGCTGATGGGACGTCGTGTGGTACCTTCCAAAGTGCACTCGTGTACTCTCTTGACGGTGGTTGCCACTCGATCGGAGACACCGACGCGGGTACTAAAGTCACGCTCAACTCCGACAACTCGGTCACAATTGTGCAGGGCACCGACAGCACCTGCACGCAGCTCGACTCCTCGACATCTGACACAATCGCAAGCGCCAATATCAACAATAATGCGTGCTTCGAAGGCGGCATGAAGCTTTACAGCAACGTTGGATCCACGAGCACTACCGCGAATACGGGAACGTCCGGAGCATCCTCCTATTGCCTTGCGGGTGCCACCGCGTTAGTGGCATTGTCAGCACATGTAGCCGTCGGACTCTAGGTTAAATTCGCTCTAGTGGCTGCACGAACTAAGTGTAGTGAAATTACACTGTAGCGACTACGTTAATACTTCACTTTTTCCCTATGACCCGCGTTGAACGAGGAATGGAAATGGCGCATGCCTGGGAATTGTATAAGGGTCAATCAAATCTTTTTTCAAAGTAACAGTGTCCGTATAAATGCTCATCTTTGCGGAGGTAACCTAAAAAAATAATACAACAGCGCAATCCCATGAATGCTTGCGCAGGAGATAAACGCTCAACTGAAGTGCTGGTAAGGTTAACGGACGGTATGAGACGGTCCCAACCCGGGACAATGCAACTTCTAAGCATAAAACACGTACAGTACTCTACATGATCTCATCATGAATGTCCCTGGCCGCGCAACGAAATTTGCATCCAGTCCCAGACTCTTCTTGCAGGTAAACGACCGCCATTTTCAATCAAGTCGACTACTTCACAAGCCCTGCCGCGCTATTGACGCATTGCAGCAATGGCGTCTGATCATTGTGAAGTGTCAGCTGGAGATTTGGAAGCCACGGTCGAAGCACTGGATCCCCAGACTGCAATCAAACGCGTGGGTCGGCTTCTGCACACTGTTGTTATTGCAAAAGACGTGTCTCCAGCATGTCTATCAGCTTTAGAGCGCATGGCCGTTTCAGGCGAAGTCTTCGCAGTGCAGTTTGTCGATAAACTTAAAGACATGTGGAGCCCTAGCGAATTCTGTCAGGTACGACTGGGGAGACTGCCAAGAGGCCATGTCTTCGAGCTTGATAAAGTTGCGCAATGCCGTGGCAGCATGCGTTGCCGTCACAACGACATCGAAGCCAGTGTTCGAGCTGATCACATTGTGGTCCGTCGTTCACGAGGCCATTAACGACACCTTCATCGAAAAAGCCGAAAAGTTGTTTGAGACGATAGCTGCTGGTGCACGAGAGACCCTCAATGCCAAATCCATTGGCAAACTATTAGCCGAAGCTGTATCATCGTCCACGGATCTGGCCTCTTCGATTAGCCGCGAGCTTCACGACGGAATTCAAGCCCTTACTGACGCTGGAACACTCTTGCAGCCGAAGTGACTACAGAGCTGACCCAACATCTTGGTGCAGTCCATGATGCTCTATCGGGAGAAGACTGGGGCGAACTGTGCACGCGTTTGGCAGACTCGACCACAACTCAGTGGCAGTCTCTTGCCGAAGCTACCACCAACAATGTGGACTTCACGACTGAAGAAACTGGATTGGTCACAGCAGAAGCGATCAAGGTTTACAACTCTCCACTGGGTAAAGCTATTGTTTCTCAGGGTCTCAGCGGACTTGACGGCGTATTCGCATAAAGTCGAGTATCGGTGGACGCAGCTTTGGACGCACTACGGGGTGGTGGTATTGCAGCCGTTGGGACTATTGCAGCCTTTTTGGCACGTGCTGGTCTTCCGCCGCTGCTTCGACTGGAAATCGCGCGTGATTACTTCCAGACCGTCGGACTTTTCTTCGGTGGCTTGTATGCCGCCGCACTTGACTACATAGATCAGCACCACATCGCCTCGCACGTGAGCCGCTTCCTCGACGGAATCACCAGCATCTACGATGTGGTGTCGGTAAATGTGGTCGCGGTCGTTAAAGGCGCTTCGTTGAGTCACGCACTGATGATAGACATCGCGATGTGGCTTCTGATCGCAGCCGTTGCATCTGTCTACATGAGCTTCCTGTGGTTTGCAATTTCTGGTCGGCACCTCCATCGCAGACAGGATGAAGTGCGTCAAGGCCACGAAGCGGATACGTGGGTCGAGCTCGCGACCAAACAAAAGACTCGAGTTGCACTCTTCACCCACGTGATTACAGCCTGCCTCACGGTTTACTTACCATTGACTCGACTCTGCCTCGAGATTGTTGTAGAAGCTGCAACGCATCGACTCGTGAGGGCCGACAACTACTCGGGATATACGGGTAGCAACGGCAATACTGGCACTGGATACAGCGGCAGTAGTGGGGGTGCTTATGGTGGCTACACAGGAAATGCTGGTGGCTATGCTGGAGGCACCACCGGGAATAATGGAGGCTCCACTGGTGGGCACTACTACAGCTTTATAAACGGCACTGATCAAGGCCCCAGCAACTCCACTGACTTCTCCTTCGACGATTTGAATAGTTCGAGCAGCGCAGGAAATGACTGGGACTCGAGCTTCGTAGGGTTTAACGGCTCCACCGGTGAAGTAGAGAGTGGCGTAGCTAATGTCACTACGTTTACCAGCACGAATACCTACGGGGGTTTACAAAAGAGCGCATCCGAGTTGGTCATGGATCGCTTTGAAGGTGACGAGCAGATGTGGTATATTAATATTATCACCGCAACGGCAGTTATTCTCCTTGTAACTTTCACGCGGCAGCTACCGAAAATTCTCGTCGGTGCTGTTGCAGAGAATCGTCCAACTGGCTCGCTTGAAGATGCAAAAGTTACCCACGACCTGGACGGCGAGGAAGTTACTTTCGACGACAAAGTGTATGAGCGTCTGGTACAGCGTGACCCAAACCAACTTCGGTGTCCTTATCGATCACTGTATGCGGGATTCGAGCAGCGGTGGAGTTATTACAAAGTTCTACAACTGCTAATCAAGCTTGTGCTAGCGCTTGTTATCGTGCTGACCACAAACAATACTTTGGTTCTGCGAGGGGTTATTTTGCTCGTATTTTACGCTGCCGTCGTCCTGCTAACATGCTACAGCACACCATTTATCGACCCGCTCAACAACGTCATGGAAATTAGCGGGGAAATCACTGCTCTTACAACATGTATCGGTGGCCTCGTTGCGGCAAATCTGGATTTGAGTCTGACATCTTCCCATTCTCTCGAAGTCGTAGCGATCATCGTCGCCACAGCGCATATCGTTAATTTCTTTGTCATGCTCGTAGTGCTACTGCTAGACATGCCCGGAGCTCGTCTGTTCGTGAAAAATTTGCTGGGTTGGATAACTTTTAGCGACACTTGCCGTGGAGTTAATGATGCTCCAGCGAAAAATGTGCTTCCTCTTTGGAGTCTCGAACGAGAGGTGAAGCACCGTGTGTGGCACGGTTTTGGCGGGCGTTGCTACTCGAAGTAGCACAAAGTAGTGAAAAACCAATTGCAGACTCCAAAGAAACGAGTATTGTGGACAGGTTAACCGCTCTCGAGCAAGCTATCGTGGCGTCGGGTATTCATCGTGTGCGAGCTCACTGGCACGGAGAAGAGGATGCTCATAACACAAAACTTCGGGAGGTCATGCGCACCGCTCTGGAAGGTGTCGACGTTTACTGGGACGACGCCACAGGAACTCGCGACGGTCACCTAGACTCCAACACATGCTTTGGAAAAATGTACGTTGTGCCGTATCCCTTCCACTGCGCCGCAGTGTATGACGACTGCAACGACGAAGCAATCATACGCGACGACTTCGATGACAAGAAGGCGGAGTCAAAATTGGCGAAGCTGCTTTTTCTCAATTTCACACCGCGCATCATGGTTAAGCGGGAGTTAAGGCAGAAGCTCCGAATACTCAGTGACCACGCTACTCGAATCGACTTTCCCTTTTCTCGGCTAGAGCAGGTTACAGTACCGGACGGGGTAATTCAGACGACGGACGCAAACGGGAATACTCAGACGCAGCCTCGCTTCTCGACCGTAACGTTTACGTGTTACTATACGAACGGTGTGATTGAGGTAGCAACCAAGGGCGATGCCAAGGGGAGAATTATGGCAGAGGGATTCAATGTCAGTATGACTTATCGTGATGGTCTTGGGAAAGCTGTAGCACCCTACACAGGCATGGTGTATCAGCAATCAGGCCGTGTCGCTGTCATGGGGGAATCGCACATCGGTCTTACATCAGCAATGTTGGAGAGCAAGGAACTCAACCATCTTTGAGCAGGCCAGGGAAATCTGGGAAGCTGGGGTACCGGAGCTCCTCGAGCAACACCAACAGTATCGACGAGAATTGCAGATCAAGCACGCACAAGCAAACGCAACGCTTACTGATTCATTCTGGTACTTTGTCTACAACGATTCCCATCTCTCCAGAGAAAAGCTTGAGGACCACTTCAAGTATCGAGAGACCAACCCTCGTCTCAAATTATTGGCCGACACGCACCAAGAGGCCCTGAATTCACTGTATCTGCGGATGAAATTCATCTACTCTCACCCAGCTGTCACGTTCTGGTATATTTTCTGGGATGACGTGTATACAAGGAATGGGGACATGAAGTGTCTACGGAGCTTTACTCAGGATCTAGACCCTCGTCAGCCAACATCAATATGCTACCACGTAATGCGCCGACCTGAGCTTGAGGCATGGCTAAGGGAGCGTAAAATTCTTGGTAAACGGCTCTTGTTTCATCCTTTGCTTCTGGATATCCTATACGACGAGTTGGATAAACATTTCGGAAGTAAGAAAACCCAACATGATAGATAACCCTGAAGGACAATATCTTATAGCAAGATTCGTTTTTAGCCCCCCAAAAGAAAATCGTTTTTCGTTCTTGATGGCAAAAAAGGTTTAGAAACCTCCACTCATAGTTCTACTCCTCCTAGTGCTTATCACAACTGCCTTGAGACCTTTGACGGCAGAGTATTTCAATCGCTGACCCGGATAGCGTACAGATGTCCCTTATGCCGAGCTCCAGGATCTTTGTCCCGTACAACTTTACAGCTGCCAAACAAAATGAACGTCAGAATGGGTCGAAGTAGTGAAGCAGGCGAACTATCTTGCTTGGCTGTGAAGCAAGTCCTATAGATTCTACTGCGGGCTGCCTCCCACTTGGTTGATGTGCTCAACAACTGTTGGCCGTCGGCAACTACGCCCCATCGTCCGCTTTCACGTACGACCGAATTTTATCAGGGGGTTACTAGAACCTCTACCCATCATAAACCAATGTTACCGCACGTCAACACTAACTCTCCTTGTTCGTCTCATTCTCGTTCTCCACGCAGGCTCCACCAGCTCGACCGGTTCCATCTTCGGTGCTTCCGCCAACTCCTCTCGTGTGTTTTCTCGTGGCGTCCGTCTCTCCCTTGTTTTCTTTGTGCAGCCACTGCCTTCAACGTTGACACGACACGACCCGATGATTGCAGCTCGGTCATGCCCTCCATCATTCCATTCTTCGTCATCGTAGCCACTCAGGAGCCGTCCACTACACCACCGTCAAGGACCGCTGCCGTGCAGCCCATCGTCGTGCTGCCGCTGCTCGACTCGGACATTTGCTTCGTGTCGCCTTACGTCACCGTTTCCGCTGTCTCGCCGTCGTCCGCCGCTGCCTACTGCTGCGGATGGGTCCGTCGTGTCGGCTCACCTGCTACACGACTTCTCCATCCGTAGAGTCTTCCACGACCCTTCCGTACTGTATCAATCGGTCGTACTCCCTGACCGTGATCCATCGTCTCCTCCGTTCTTCCGTCGCTGTTGTTCACCATCTCGCTGTGCCGGTTGCACCTCGTATCCAAGGACGTGCTGCCCTGCCGCATACCTTCTCCGTCACCAACGTAGTTCCACCGCGTCTTCATCCGTTCGCTGTCTCGTACCCGTACTTGCGTTGATGCCGTTTTGTAGTAGGGGGTTACCGCAACAAGCCTCTTCCCACTCACCGGGCATCGCACCCAACGCGATGCCGAGCTGGCAAAAACGACAGAGCAGTTAGGAAACCACTGCCGGCCGACAGATCGAGCCGAGCAGTGAGGCAGATTAGATTTTACCTACTCGAACTCAACAGACTGAGGAACTTACCAGGAAGCGCCGGCTTCCCTCGCAGAGCGTTTCGCTCAGACCTACTACAAAGAGTTCTTTAGTTGCGAGGTCTCGCGACTGAACAGAAGGACTAGAACAAGACTAAGATGGTATTCACGCCTACTGAGTACGGATATGCTCAAAACCACTATGCTGGAGAGCGCACGGAGGTTGCGGCAGGACGGCAGCCGGAGACGGGGGGTGGGGCAACTGCGACAGGCACGTATCGTGTTCCACAGCCTATTTTCTCGTTTGTATTGGCGCCTAGGGTGGCTTCCACCGCTCGTGACGAGTTAGTGGAGTGGCTAAGTGTCTAAAGCTTCGTAAAGAGTACGAAGAGGCGGTGAAGGAGCGCTGTAAGGATGGCAAGGAGGATATCAAGGCGGTGCTGAAGAGCGTCAAGAACTCGTTCGACGACGATCTGCTCGAGACGCTGTGTGAAGTGAATTGGTGCGTCCCAAAGGACGAACTGCTGATGAGTTTCTGCTGGAGCAGATTCGCGCCACCACTGACAGCTACCAGAACTAAGTGCTGCCGCCAGTCAATGAGCTTTCCAGAAGGAACTGCGCATGGACATGAACAACAAGGACATCACGGCGCGAGTGACCAGCTACTTCATGGTGTGCAACACGTTGATCAAGAAGTACGGATTCACTAGTTACTTCGAGGAGGAAAAAGGCATGAAGAAGAAGTGCAAGTTGCTCGTGAACTCGTTGCCTGTCACGCTCAAGGATAAAGTGAAGAATGAAATTGACTACCGCTTCCCGGATGCACAGAGCAAGGTGATGACATTGTACAAACTTATTTGTCAGCAGGCGATGGAGGAGGCTATCGAGCAGCGTGCACTGGCGCGAGAAAAGAATTGGAAGCAAAAAAAGAGAGCGACCTCAGCCATTTCGGAAGAACAAGCGCATGCACTCTGCACAACAATAAAAATCCTACGAACCACAAAGGAAGGTGGTGCAGCCGACTGCAGCGAGCAAAGACAACAAAAACAAGAAAGACGAAGGCGGCCCTAAAGGAACATCAAAAGCGGGGTGCTTTAATTGTGGAGGACCCCACTACCTTAGTGCATGTCCAACCGCTACCAAGGAGGACCGTGAACGTCTTGCTAGCTCCAATAACATCAAGAAAGGTGGCGAGCCCCCGCGGGGAGGCACCGCTAATCTCAGGAGACTAGCAGATTGCCTGCCAACACAAACGCGCTCAATTGTGTTGGGAGACGCTTTTAAAGTGGCTTTCTGTGCTGATAGCGGCGCAGACAGATCTGGAATGAGTGTAAAGGTTTACGAACAATTTGTGGAAGCTTGCCCGGAATCAGAACAAGCTGTGGAGCTGGAGGAACCTCGCACATGCAAGGGTGCTGACGGCAATACAATTGAAGTGAAAATGACGGTTAAGTTACACCTCAAGTTGACGACAGCGGCTGGTAGTGTACGCATTGCCAAACCAGTTGAGTGCCTGGTCATTCCTGGGGATAGCACTGAATTCTTGCTTGGCAACGATCTGTTGACCACGTTAGGGATAGACGTGCTGAGGCAGTTGGACATGCTAGTGGCTAATGCAATGCGAGGTGAACGTGATGATGAATTTGATGATGTGGATGAACCGCAGATCGGTTCAAGTGCGGCATTATGACGCGAGGCAACTGGAAGATTTCCAGAGTGGCCGGTTCGCAGCTGCCCAGGGTGCAGAGCCGGAGAGTGTCGAATGGAGATCTGGATTCAGAGTGGCACAAGAATGGTACACTCGAAAGTGTTGACTGGTTGAAGATCGCGAGAACGGTTACTCGGAACACGTATAGGCTCACAGGCACGAAGGCGTCCCACCCGAAGTAAAGAAGATTCGGGATGGAGTTATAGCGCCCGGTCCGGCCGCCGACTTCCCTTTGCGGCAGGTACCCATCTGAAGGGGCCAAACGCTTCCGGTAGAATGTATCCCGGAAAGCGGCCTGCCCCTACGAGCCGAGTGATCACCCAGTGCCTCAAGATCAAGTCACCCCGAGTGACACCGCAATAACCCTGAAAGTCCACTACCATCACAATCCAGATGAAGACCACCGTTTCCGAGTCCCAAGAGGAACAGTTTATCCGAGTTCGAGTGGAACATGGAATATGACCTGAAGATCACGGAAAGAAGTGAAGTCCAGACGAAGCACACCCCGTACATCCCGAATGATGAAGGACAACCCGAATGACCAAGATGCCACTCCGGATGAATGTCATCCCGGATGGCAAGTGTACCCAAGTGTGAACCGACCAATCGGTGACGCCCCAGGGGCGTGCCAAATCAGGCACCCATGCGAACATGAGACCAAGATCCAGACAGTGCCACGCCTAAGCCAGGGATCTTCGAGACAAGCCAATCAAGCGGCGACAGCGCGCCAGCGCACGAAGTACGATCGCTCAAGACCGCCACCAGTGCATGATGAGTGAGCGGCCCTCCACGAGTTCAACATGATCCCAAGTATACTGAAAACCAGTCATCCAGGAGGAATGCATGCGATTCGAGCAGAGGAGACCGCCGAAAACCCAGATACCAAGAAAGAAAGAAAGAAAGAAATGATAGCCAAAGAGAGAGAGAGATAAGAGATAATCAGAGTTTGTTTTGCCTTCTAGAGCCCAAGTGGACTTCGTGTTTGCTTGCCAGCGGTTCTGGAGAGTATATTCGCCGAGGACGACGACGCCATTTTTCTGCTACCCCAAGGAGAATCCAAAGGAAGGCCCGGGAGCCGCGTACACCAACGGACGTCCAAGGTCGTGCAACCGCACAAGGAACTCTCACCTACACGCTTCAGATCAAATTGGGTACCCAAAAAGGCTGCTTTCGGGTTGGTCTACCCATTTCATATCTCTAAATTGCCTGTGGACACTCGAAAGAGGACCCTTGCATTCCATATTCCATCTGTAGTTTCAGGAGGTTGTAGCAATCACCCCCTGAGATCCGAGTTAGATTGCTTGTTTTAGGACTGCATTTGTGTTTTCCCTCGTTCATTCGAGGGTGGTGCGCGTTGGGCAACCCGGATTTCCCTGTATCCGGGCTGTAACCTAAGGTTGACAGGCTGCATATTATATATACGAACTCTGTATTGTTATTGG
>BSXT01018867.1:0-28481 GCA_030267785.1 Phytophthora fragariaefolia
ACTCCTTGGGCAACTTCCGCCGGTGACAGCTGGTGGTTGAGCGCCTGGCTTCGGCTTCTTTGGGAGGGTGCCATGGTTCTTGGTCTATTGCGTGGTGAATTGATAAATGAGGGGGTTGTTTCGTAGAGTGCTCGATCCTCGCTATTTATCGAGTCCTACCTATGCCACTCGGTGCTCAGCGATTTGAGAATCTTTGATCAAAGACTGAGTACTCGATAGTTCTAGAACCACTTGCTGGAAAGCTGCCCTGTTTCGTAGCGTGCGACATCTCCCTGTAATTTGCCCAGATAATCGCATAATACTCGGAATGTGAATTAAAGGTCTAGTGGGGATCAGTAGTCTTTGTTGGCTGTTTTATTATTACAGTATCCCCATGTTCCTCAATTTTGGGGCACGACTGCAGCGTACATTCGCCTTAGAACATCTCCAGGGGTACACACGCATATCTACACTCTGTCTCGTATCCTGGTATACGGTCGGCGTGCCAGACGAGGCAGTGCTGAGCTCGTCGAAAGGAGATGTTGCCTCTGAGCGATATGCTGGTCACATGGCTATATCTGGAAATGGATACATTGTTTAGGTACCATAGGACTGGTACCTACTGATGGGCGGCGAGATGTGCCCCCAATTGATGACCCTAGACATTCGCCGGAGAGGGACCGCTGCCTACTGATCGCGCCTTCGAGGACGGGTGTCGGGGCGACCAGCTACTCTGTAAAGTCAGATTTCTTATCTGAAGACTACTCTATTCTACTTTGGACTTCCTCGGTCTCGACCCCGTACAAGCCCTCTCGCCAACAGCCCCAGCGTGCTCGACCCTAGGCAGGTGGGGGTGCGCGACATTTGATGGAGAAGCAGGGTACGCTACTAGCTGGAGAAGGACCTGTGCGGTGACTGGATGGAAGGACTCGCTCGTCTTGGTGACGAGCGCTCACGTGGAGTAGTTGCTGGAGAGGTGTGGTGAGGTTCGCGTTGCCTGTTGCGCATCGGACACTTTCCTGGAGAGCGCCAACCCTATCTGTGAGGGGCGCAAAACACCTACCTAAAAGCACACGAGTGTCTTCAACCTACGTCTAACAAGTTCGCCTCGAAGGAACGGTAGTCTCTGCTACTACGCTAAGTGAAACGGTTCGAGACCGTGGAAAGGGTATATAGTCAAGAAGTAAACATGGATTCGCGAACGCAAGGTGGTGCTCGAGACCAAGGGGCGCAAGACCAGGACGGCAACGTCAGTGAGGCGTTCTTTTCTGATGAAGGAAGCGAGCCGCAACAGCAAACATCGACTCCTCCCAACTTGTGTACGGCTCCTAGGGGTGCCTAATCTCGTTAGGGTACGGCTGGTACGGCTCCAGCAGCTCGGACAACTAACCCCGCACGCTCGGATTGCCCAGGTCCGGACGTGCGGGGTTAGTTACTTCTTGAGCGTGGAAGGACTCACGGCCGAGCGGTACTGGACGGAGTGATAGAAGTCACCAGTAACCGTGCCAACCAGCGTTCGGGCCAAACTTGGGCTGATGTGAGGACTAGCCAAGGTGGTCAAGGTGCTCCGACTACAAGTGCAAGCATTCCTAGTGGCCAGGCTACTCAATCTACGAGGGCCGACTACATTTCGCAAGTGACGGACGAGCCGACTGGACGACACACGCCTACGTCGGCGGGGATGGGAGCTCAAACTGGATCGACCTCCGGCCTAGGGTGGCCTTACAATCTGCATCCCTCACCGACTCGATGCCCGCGCAGACCCCGTCGATTCCCTTGCTTGCGAGGACGGCTATTCCCTCGTATGGAGGCTTCACACTACAAGACGTTCCTACTGGTACTGACTTCGGGCTAGGTGCTCCTCGAATGAGTTCCAGGCCGGGCGCTGGGTTCGGAGGAAGCGCACATCCCCCTAGTCGAGCTGGTGAGACTTCTCATATGGGTCTGAGCTACTCGCAACCTTTCACGAGTGAAAACACTCCCACGGGCCCAGATTCGGTACCTTCGACCGCCGGATCTGTGTCAGCTTCTGGTTATCAAGCTTCGCTTGAGGACTGGCTCAACCTGGTTACGGTTTGGCTCCGTCGACTGGCTACGGAGGAGAAGGTCCTGACCAGTACACCCAAGATGGTCAAATGGTGTGTGGACGCTGTCATGTGCTTGGATGCAGCCGTATCAACTGCCGTCGATCGCAGTCTACTTGTCCCTACTGCAAAAGAAGAGATCACATTGGCGTCGAATGTGAGGCTCCCCGTAACCAATCTGGTGGTGGAGGTGGTCCACAAGGACAAGGCCGCCGCTCGAACGGCCAGCGGACATGCTATGTGTGTCGCCTCCCTGACAACGTTGCCTCTCAGTGCCCTACGCTGAGAGCTGTGACCCAGCTGATGTCTCAAAGTGGGACGGGAACGCTAGGTGCTCAAAGTGCCCAGGCGAGTATACCCGTTCAGTCCCAACAACCGTCTCAGCAATGATGGGGCAAGGAGGGTGGCGAGTGTCGCCCCTTCCTCCTGCCTGCGGTACGACACCGGATGGAGTTCGCCCGTTGTGGATCGGAATACGAACGCTGCGAATTGGAGCCCTCCTGAATGTTAGTGCGGTCCCTTCTGTAGCGATGAAGGGCTATTACGCTATGAACGACTACAACGCTGTGAAATCTGCTGTTAACGAGACTGCAACTTTGAATACTACGGGGACGAGTTACTTGGGACGCCGTGTAGCCCTGGAAAATGCCTGTGATGAGTACGTCTCCTGGTGTGGAGCGTAGGTCTACTGAAGAACCGGTGAGTGCACTATCTTTTGAGCCGAACTACTTATAAAGACTTTGGAAGGAAGAACGGATCTGAAGGTCCCTCGGGCCATGTTGCGAAGTGAATGAATTATCCGACGTATCTGGAGACATCGCGAACTATACCCTATCTGGACCGCATGCGAATGCTGCTGGATTCGCGTGCCAGCATCACTTGGACGAGTTGTCCACGAGATCCGTGTATGAAAACTTTGGGCGTGGAAAACAAACTAGGAAGCAAGAAGACCGAGAGGTGCGACGGGATCCGCCTACACTTCCTGATTCTCCTGTGTTGGATGGAGATCGAGTCGAAAGTGCTGAAAGTGAAACGAACACTAAAGGAGGTCTTGCCCAAGCGAAAGACTCGTGTCGCATGATGGGGCCCATCGATCATAAGGGAAAGCTACTGCAGAGCGCTTCTAATCTGAATCTGAGTACGCTAAATGACGATGCTGTTTTGGCTCACACGGAACGAGTGGTGGCCGTGACGGAAAACGCTTCTGACGTGGTGGGCCATGCCAAATTGGAACACATGCTGATAAGGCTACTGACGGAAGAGAGGTCGGCGAAGAGTCCCGTCCTGCTCATGAGAGATTGTTCACACCCGCGGAACTAGACGCGCTACAGAACGGGTCACCCTCCGAATTGAGGGGGAGAAGGAAGAATACGATAAAGAGAAGGAAGAACGCTTATTCACGCTCGACGAGGTCGAACTAAAGAAGATGATGGCTACTAATTCCGAAAGAGAGAAAGGCTTGAGCTTGGAGGAGCTTAGTACGCTCTTGGATGTACCAGTGTAGACTCTAAACCGAATGCGGGAGACTTCACCTGGAGCGCTGTCAACTCCACAATATTGGCCAGATTGGTACCGCAAGATGTTAGCTGCATCTGAAGAGGCTAAGAGTGCCAATCATGACTTCCGCAACGAAACCCCTATCGTCGAGGACACTCCTCAAATTAACTCCGCGCAGACATAAGACGCCGACAGGCGCGACATAGGGGGTGGAAGTGTATATTAATGAGGAAATCCTTGCGAGGATAATGTCTCGAGTCCGTAATGGAACCGCCACCGCCGACGAGAATATGGTGGTAGGGAATACCTGCGTGAAGTTTACCGAACCTGAAGTGGAAAACGAACCCATCGAGAGCGAGACCCTGCTGCCATTCCGCTTGAGGACCTTTGCTAGATCTATGATATATCGAATCGTGCTTGAAGAAGAAGAAGCAAGAGGAGCTCCTTATTGTCAAGTTTGCAGAAATCCCGTTGCTGCTGTGACCAATGATAAGCGTCAACCCGTTGATCCTGTTCCTTATAAACGTGAACAAAAAGAGGCAAGAGCTCGAGAACTTACAACCGACGCTGCTGGAACGCTAACAGACCATACGACTATGCTACTAATTCGACGAATCCTGGAGCAATACGATACGGAAGCTCCTACCATCCGTGCTAAGAGGTTGAAACAATTACCGTGGTACAAATGTCATTGTAGGATGAACAAGATTCGTCGACGTGGCCGTCGTCACCACCAGGTCTGTTTTGATTGTACTTCGCTATTTTCGGGACGTTCCGAGGAGCTAGGGTGTCGCCCTTCGTGTGCTGTGAACGCTGACGATATAAGTCACTATCTCTGCCGAGTACAAGATCCCGACGTACATGGGCGAAAACCCGGGTATGTAGAAGTTGAAAACCCCGTGACGATTCTAACGAAAATGTAGCTTCTGTGCCTGAAGGGAAACGTGTCCTTTGTTCTGTCGGTGGATTAGAAGCGATTTCTGTCGGCTATGTTGAGGATCTACCTCCTGAGTTGCACATCGACTCTGGTGCCGTCGCTAGTCTAATCGACGCACGCGTACTCAAACGACTTGGATTTTCTAATGCCCCTATACGACCTTATACGAGAAGCCGGAAGGATTTTTCTGTTAGCGACTTACGCATCAAAGGGGAGATCGAGTTGTCTTTACGTTTGGGAATACTTACGAAGCTCCGAACTTTTGTGGTTGTTGATCGCCTACACGTGCGCGCTATACTCGGAACCGATGCGCTGAAAGCGTTCCGCACGGTAATCGACCTGGATGAGAACGTCTTGGCTTTGAAAGATTCCGGTGAGGTGTTCCCCCTGGAACCTCCCCGAGTCGAAGAAATGTATGCCACTCGCGTTGCTTCCGCGATACGTCTGTGTCCAGGAGGACTGGCGCTTATTTTGGCCGATGTGATGGGAAAAGCTTCTGACGAAACTACCGTGCTGATCGAAGGACTACCCGAACTAGACCCTAACGTGAAGATCGCTAGAACGCTGCGTACCGTTCGAGATGGTAAGACTATTATGGAGGTTTGCAATGCTTCGACCGAAGAGCTAGATATCAAGTAGGGTACGGCTATTGCTGCCGCCACTGTAGTTCCTGAGTCCGCTTCTGACTCCATGACGGGTGGTAAGAGTGTTCCTGAACGAGACTTAGGCTCCCGTGCTGAGCGAAGTAACGGCGACTCGGCTTGGGGCAACGCCGTCCTTAGCGCGGTAACCAAAATGACTGCGCCTTCACGAGATCCTATGCCTGGTCTTGACGAAGCACGTAAGGCTGACCTGGATGTGGACTTCCGGACTTTAAGCTTGATGGCGAGTAGAAGAACTTGCTTGCTGGCCTCCTGAGTACGTTCCGGACATGTTTGTTGAGACGTCACTGAATCCGGGACGTACTGAATTACTAGAATTCTCTATCGACACTGGAACGCATGCTCCGGTCAAGCAACGCCCATACCGAGTTTCCCAAGCTGAGGGCGATGTCATGGAAGCAGAGATGCAACAATACTTGGAGCTTGGCTTGACTCGACTCTCTACTGGCCCATGGGCTAGCCAGGTTTTGATGATCCGCAAATCTGATGGCGGGATCCGCTTTTGTATAGACTATCGGCGGCTTAATGCTGTTACTATCAAGGATTGCTACCCCTTGTCTCGCATCGATGGTATTCTAGACGTGCTAGCCGGCGCGAAGCTGTTCTCTACAATAGATATCGCTTCGGGCTATTGAAACGTTCCGATGGCTACGGACAGTGTTGAGAAGACGGCTTTCACCTGCAAGTACGGTCTGTTTGAATGGATTATGATACCTTTTGAATTGTGCAATGCTGTGCCCGCTTTTGAGCGCCTGATGGAGAACGTACTTATCGATCTCAAATGGCGAACGTGCTATGTATACCTCGACGATTGCGTCGTGTTCAGCTCTGACTTCCCTACGCACTTAGTACGGCTGCAGCAAGTGCTAGAACGCTTCCGAGCCGCTGGATTCAAGCTGAAGATGAAGAAGTATCGCTGGGGAAGGGGTCAAGTTGCTTTCTTGGGTCACATCGTTACGCCTTCTGGTATTCTTCACAATCCAGAGAAAGTGAAGGCTCTGATCAACGTAGCCCGTCCTCATGATTTGCACACGGTCCGAGCATTCCTGGGACTTACTAGCTACTTCCGGCGCTATATACCTGGCTAGGTACACCGCCATCTCGGCGCCTATCGAGAGGTTAAAGGTGAAGATAGTCGTGTTTGTCTGGAGTAAGGACTGTGAAGCAGCATTCTTACAGCTAATGAGACGACTAGTGGAGCCTCCTATCTTAGCATATCCCTACTTTGCGAAGCGATTCAAGCTCTATGTGGACTCTTCTCGATTGGCTGTGGGAGCTTGTTTGATGCAAACTGTAGATGGACGCGACCGCGTGATTGCCTCGGCACGCAACTGGATCAATAAGCTCGACGGCTCTTCGGAGGTTGAATGTTGGGGTATCGTGTGGGCTGCTAGGAAGTTCAGGTGCTACTTGGATCGGCGCGAGTTCGACCTCTTCACTGACCATAAAGAGTTGACTTGGGTATTCAATAAGCCCAACCGTACTAGTAACGCGAAGCTCGCCATATGGGCGATGGAGCTCTCCCAACTACGCTTTAAAGTGTACCATAAGCCCGGAACGGCTGTGGGCCACGTGGATGGCCTTTCGCGACTTCACTCGCAAAGTATGTGCTCCGTGTCCCTGTCAGAACGACTTGTCGACTCCATTTCGAAGGACAAGGTTCTTGTTGAAGTCGGGGATCCGACTCGACCATGCCGCCCGAAATTGGGCCGGATAGCGTTGTCGCTGGTGCTCTCGACGACGCGTTGGGTGTGGCCTTATTGATTATTTGTTTAATATCAGTAAATAATAATAATACTAAAAAGATTATTCCAATTATTTTAAATATCATAAAATTTTTAATTAAATATTAAAATCAAAATTAATTTTATTTTTTAACCATGTTAAATAATCTTCTGCGAGACAGCTCTCGCCGAAGTCGGGGGGGGGACGTTCGTCTTGACGGTACGGTACCGAATCATGTGGGTTCTGATAGGAAGGAGACTGTTGTGCGCGGATCGAAGGCCAGTCGAGATGTTTCTCGCGGAGTCGGGGAGCCCCTGACTCTCGCTGGTGCTAATTCTAATAATAATATATCCGAGAAACCACCGCTTCAGTCTGACGGCATCGAATCTCCTAGTGACGAAGTTGATGACGAGACTCGACTCGTGACTTCTCCGGTGGATCAGTTCGAACTTGATAGAGAACGCTTCATTCAAGAGCAGAAGCGTACCCCTTGGATTCAGGCTATGATTGCGTTCCTGGAGGACGGTGCGTTGGCATCGAACGCTCAGCTGCGCGTGAAGATACTTCAAACGGTCCCTCACTACGTCGTTAGGAACGGGATGCTAATGCGCCGAGTGCATCGGAAGGCTCGCCCTGGGTATGCCCGAACTATCACTCTGCCAGTGATTCCTTTGCCGTTCATCGAAACCGTGTTGCACTACTGTCCCTCTGACGTGTTCGCCGCTCACATATGTCAAACGAAGACGATGGATAAAGTTCGGAAGCACGCCTACTGGCATGGTTGGAAAAAGGACGTGGCTGAATACGCCCGGGCTTGCTCTGTGTGCGGAAGTGGTGAGGGGTATCGCCCATGGAAGAATGGGCTGACGCAACGCATGCCGATTCCAGAGTTATCACGACCGTTCTCACTACTTGTTGTGGGCGCTATTGAACCCTTATTCACTACGCCGCGAGGCAACAAGTTCATGCTCGTCTTTGCTGACTACTTTACGAGGTGGGTTGAAGCTTTTCCGGTCGAGACTCTCGACACATTGACATTTGTAAGGGTCATGGTGGACGAAGTTCTCTCTTGCCATGGAGTACCGGAACGATTACGACGTGATCGTATATTCCAATTTCATTTCTGAATTAGCGCAATCTTCTACGGATTAAGAAATTGTTTGGCGCTGCGTACCACCCTCAGACTCAAGGACTAGTCGAACGATTCAATGGAACTTTATTTGGGATGCTTCGGATGTTCGTGAGTGAGGCTCAGTCGGACTGGGACCTCTACCTGCCTCGAGTGCTATTTGCCTATCGTACCTCCTACCACGAAGCTCTGGGCGACTCGCTCTTCTTTAGTCTATACGGTCGGGACACTGTCCTACCTCTAGACCTGGCGTTCCTCAACAAGTAGAAAAGCAATGAAGTAGCTGACTACAGACGTCGCTGGTATCTGTCGCTGAGAGACACTCGACGTCTCGTGGAGAGACAGCTGCTCAAGGCTCAGGAACGACATGCTCAGAGGCTTGATGGGCAAGTCGAGGTCGTGTTTAAAGGGCGACACCGTGTGGTTCTATCAATACTCCAGAGCTCGTCGTGGAGACAAGACGACGAAGAAGCTAGCGTTCTCGTGGCATGGGCCGTACCGTGTCGTTGGTAAGCTCGGTGACAATACTTACAAAGTGGCTATCTTCAATCACCCCAATCACGTTGTCTCTGTAAACGTAAATCGACTCAAGAAGTTCGCTGGGCGTGGAGTTGCCCACCGAGGTTCCGTTCGGAGTAGAAACTGACCCTGCCACAGATGACGCGGGACCCCTATCCGTGAACGACGTGCCGACGACTAGCTTCGTCGAACGACTCCCGCTTGGTGGCGAAGAAACTGCTTTTTCTGGAGCCTCAAATCCTATCGTCGAAGTACTGGCTAAGCGCGTAAAAGGGCGGCAGCAGCAATACCTTGTGCTGAGAAGCGGGAAACGGTTCCGACGATGACGATGAGGGAGGGTCCGAAGACGGACTGCACAGGTCATTCCGATTCTCCAGTTAGGGCGAGAGTAAGTAATCAGTTCAGAGTCGTAGCAGCAGTCAGGTTCCTCATGCTTGGTAGCGCATAAGTAATAGCACGACGTTCTTGCCCTCCATAGCATCTAGTAGACCCCTTGTTCATTCCAGAGCGTACTTCCATATACCAATCCAGTTAAAGATTCAGAAAGTAGGAAAAGCAGGGCAATCGGGCAAAAGCAAGCCTCGAGTCCCTTACATCATCACATTAGAGGGCTCAAGATCTCCAGCAAGAGCTAGAAAAGTAGTTCGTCTTCGTCGACAGTAGCGTTTGCTTCTGCACAACGAGCACTTTTATTGGGCTTCGGCAACCCCTTCTCTTTTCTCAATTCATTCTCAAAGTTAGATATTAGGACTGCGTACTCGGGTAGAAGCGAAGTAGTATACCGCCATTAGGTTTCATACGAGGGCTTGCAACTTCGCTTCTTTCCCCGCTGACCCCGCCCCGCTTTCAGCCAAGATTTCGGCCTCCAACTCGTCGGGTGTCTTGCGATACTTGGAGTTGGAATCATCTACGAAGGTATTCAGACCTTCTGCTGTGAACCAACCATCGTGATGCTTGAATGCTGCGAGGTCGGCATGCGGTTCTTTTGGATTGAACTCAGGGACGGAGGGTTGCTCATATTTGCCGTCGGCCAGCTGCCTGATCAGATCCGCTTTGAGCTCCCCGATCGGTTGGTGACCGCAAAGCTTTCGCCATACTGAGTCGGACGGTGTCCAATGTGAAGGGACATATCGCGGCGCCGTCAGGTCTATCGCTATGCGCGCCAACGCTTTGTCGCTTGGTCTTTTCTCGCACTCCTTCAGGTCCGAGTTTAACGTCTCAGCAGTCTCTAACAGCTCAGTGATCGTCTCGAAGCTGCCTTCGTCGATGTGAAACGGCTCGAGGGCATCCTGGAACTTGGTGCGGGACGCTTTGGCATCTTTGGCATACAGTTTGTGGAGGTCATGGGTCGGAGTGTATGAGTAGGCTTTCGCCTCCTTTGAATTCTTCTCTGCATGACCTCCCCACCACATCATGTCGCCGTTACCATCAGCTTCGATGCGTCTCAGGAAATTATATTAACCCCATGTCTCGATACACAAGCTCAGAAATGACAGTCGCTCTCGGACCGCTACCATCTTCCGCTTGCGTCGTTGATTTTAGCGGAGTCAGTCTGGAGAGGCGCGTGCAAAGCCCACGCAAAGAAGGTCGCCCTGTGCACGTTCCAGAATCACCAGTGCGCGGTTTAGACCGCTTCATACTCCGACGGTTCGTACCAGAGGTGTTGACCTTCCCACGGGTACGCTTGTTACCACGGCTTCAAGCCGACCGCCGCTGCGCTACGGTAAAGGCTCTCGATGTCGGGGCGTACTTGCCTGAAAGTGCTTGCGGCCATCGCGAAGTTCACGTACGAGACCGTTGCGTCCGAAGAAGAACCCACGTTAGCCTTGGCGTTTGCCTTTCGCTTCTTGGTTTTACCGCTACGCTTGGTTGGAATGCTGCAGGTGGAGTGCTTCCTCGTCGAGGTGTTGAACGAAGGGGGTGGCGATGATCTGGTGCTCCCTAGTTGTCGCGACGGATGCGGCAGTATAAGTACTGGACTGTGCCGCGTCGCCCGTGTCGTCGATCAGCGCTTGGCGATCTCGTCGAGGACCGCAAGGCCGGCGGAATCCTTGTTGGCGGCCTGAACGGTCCGCATCTCCGACCAGAACGCCGTCTGTGCGGTGCGAGAGGCTTGCTGCTCGTTATCTGGGTCGTTCGCTTTCTCCTTGTGCGCAAGGAACACTTGGAATTGCTTTACGAGCTCCCTATTGCGAGCTCCCATCGTGTTTCGGTGGTTGTGGGAGAAGGGGTGCTGCGTGTCTACACCGTTCTTGGTGAATCTCGAAATAACCTCTGTTTCGTAAGGGTAAGCTGCCCTTGGCCCACGATTGGAAGCTTGAAAGAGGTAGCCCGGAAACGTGATTGATGGATTGACCTGATTCCTTTTTACTGGTTGCGAAAGTGCAGCACTACTGTGATTGGCCGTGCTAGTTTCCTCGGTGAGAGCGGCATCCGTGTGAAGTGCCTCACTTTCTCTTGTTTCCCGGTATTTGCTAGATGGAGGCGGCCGTGGAGCTGTGGCGCTCGCTGGTGGAACGCTCCGCGTTCATGGACTTATGGCCCGCCTACTGTCTCGCCGGTGCAGGCTGCGTGTTGGCCTGGGTCATCACTACCCCTTTGCGCACTGTGAGCTGGATCTTCTTCGGCGAGGTTTGGCGTGTGCTCTCTCCAAATCCTCACCTAGTGGATGCTTGTATTCGTCATTATCAAGCTGTGATGGAAAACGACGACATTCGACGTCTGAGTGGAGCTAAGTTTGCGTACGCAGTGTGGGGTGCGTTCTTCGCCGTTCGAGTTCGTGTCCTCTCCGGCAACGAGGAGCGTTACGGTGCTTACGACCGCATGATCTGCAAGTGGGGGGAAGCTGCTTATGGGACTTTCTACTCCTATCTACCTGACTTGACTCTGAGTACGGCCTATTCTGTGATTAAATATGCCTGCGCTGGACGCGAAGCCGTGCTCGCTCGTGGTAGGCGGTTCGTAGCGATGCTATGCCTGGTTGTGACTTTCACGGTGCTCTGTGTCGACTGGAGTGCACACTCCGTTGGTTCGCTATGGTTTGCTGGGGTTCTTTCTGCTGGGCAAGGCCGGGATCGCCTTCGCCATGGTGACTCTAAATGGGGCTAACCACTATTGGAAGTGGACCATCTGGGGTCCGCCTGTGAGTGTGGCTATCGTTTCGATCGGAGTTGTCAAGCATATTTGGCGCGATAGGCACAAGAACGGCCCCCTGGAGACGTACGCACCGGCTGTGATGGTGCTGGACGCTTTGAAGGGTGTTCGTGCTCGAGCTGCTGAACGACAGAGCTCCGAGACCGATTGCCTACGTCGCCTGCACGTTAGTGGCGTCAATGATAATGAAGAATACTCCGATACTCATGGAGATTCGGACCCTCACGTTGAGGTGGAGCCTACTGCTCCTAACCGATCCCCCGTCGCTATTTCGGCTGAACTACGTGCTACGGAAGAGTGCAGTGCCGAACTCGCCGCGAACTCGCCCAGCACCTTGTTCGCCGAGAATGACGAACGCTAAGTCAGGGATAATGTCCCGTACCCTGGTATACGGTCGGCGTGCCAGGTGAGTCGGTGCTGAGCTCGTCGAAAGGAGAGGTTGTCTCTGAGCTATGTGCTGGTCACATGGCTACATCTGGAAATGGATACATTGCTTAGGTACTATAGGACTGGTACCTACTGATGGGCGGCGAGATGTGCCCCCAATTGATGACCCTAGACATTCGCCGGAGAGGGGCCGCTGCCTACTGATCGCGCCTTCGAGGACGAGTGTCGGGGCGACCAGCTATTCTGTACAGCGTGCCTCGGGCGGGTTGTCATGCCACAGGACGCAGGACATGGTAGCGGCGTCCAGGACGATGAAGGAAGAGGTGTCACCCTCATGAGCAGGGCGGTCTAGCCGGCCCTCGCTATTCATATTCAGTCGTAAATTTTCCATATCTGACCAACTACTACTAACAAGACTTTGCTTTATTTCTTATCTGAAGACTACTGTTTTCTACTTTGGACTTCCTCGGTCTCGACCCCGTACAAGCCCTCTCGCCAACAGCCCCAGCGTGGTCGACCCTAGGCAGGCGGGGGTGCGCGACACACTCCCAAACAAGAACCGACAACATCATGATGGTGCATAAGCCGGTTAGGCAAACTTGCAAGTTTGCAGTGAGATACTGTTGGTTCCTCGCTACACATGAACATGCGGACATTTTACTCAAGCTTATCAAACTACATGTACCAGTATTAATGCATGTACTTGAAGTAATATTTTCGTACTGATTCGTTTGAAACATTTGGGGGTACCCAGCCAGCCTCTCATCGACCAAAGCTTAATTATTTTTGTGTAGTGCTACCAGAGATCAATTGAAGCCTTGGCTGCGGTAGGCGAGGTTGCTGTTTTTATCTTTGCTGTTAGAATGCCAGCGCGAGCTACAGTGCATCAATGAAAACGATAGACAAGACCCACAGAAAAGAACCCACACGCCATCGGCTAAGAAAATTTACTGGTCGCCCGACGAAAAGGAAGATGAAGCTAAAGCTGGGTTATTCATTGATTTCTCAGTTTTTCCTGCTGAAAAGAAGCAGAAGGTGGCACTATGTAGAAGGATAATCCTGTTGTAAGAATGTCGCTGGGAGGCTTTCCTGATTGCATGATGAAGTGGTCCGATAATAAATCTGACAACAGTGAGGCCCTGGCGTTTTTCCTCACAAGTAAAGCTTTGTGTGTCAATTAGCACCACAGCTCCCTTAACGAGCTGCCACCATCCATCAATGTTGTCGGACTTTATTTGATAGAAGAAGAAGCAACCACCCATATATATAGTGCGTTATTTATTTTCAAGCATAAATAGTTCGTGAATGGTCCAGTCCCAAAAATCACGTTTCGCAAAATTTACGTGTGACACAAATCAAACGCATTTCATGGCACAAACGCGACGCAAATCTGCGGAGACTGAAAAAACGTCTCCGCAAATTTGTGTCAATCGAGGCTCGGCAGACGAGACACCGGAGCCACCCATTCCTTCTGCTTTGCTCCTCACGCCTCACATCAACTTTCACCACAGCGTGCGCTTCTTCTGCTGGTGGGTATGCAAGTGATGACTACTGTACTGTACTGTATGGCTTTCTAACTTGCATATTGTTCGCAGAGTACTGTACCGCATGTGCCGTAACTCCACAGGTCGTGGTCGTGGATTTACTCCAGCGCAGATCAACCGTACGTGAGCTGTTTGAGTGTTGACCTCTTGTATCTTTAACTGACTGCGATGTGCTACGGCTTGTAGGACTATCCAGGAGGTGCTGCCTCTAGGAGCTGCGCAGTGGGAGGAGGTGCAGATGATGTTCAATCGCAACCGTCCTTCCGAGTGGCCCGCTCGTGACGCTGAGTCACTACGTCGCAAGTTCATGACTCTGAAAAATACTCGCAAGCCTACAGGTATCTACAACCTCACCCACTCTGGTACTATGTAACTAATCGCTACTGTGTGCCCTCTGCAGGCGATCCGAACTGCCCGCCGGAGGTGAAGCGCGCTAAGGCGGTATACCATGAGATTGAGGCGTCAACGTTCGTCGCTTCGTTTGACGACGACGCTGTCCACGATGCCGAAGTGCTTGACGATATGGTCGAGAGCCACGGTGGCTCCACCGAATCCAGCTGCGCGTCGTCGCCATCACCTGGTGGTGTTGGCGATGAAGCACAGCTGAGAGCCAACAGCGGAGAGAGCGAGCACAGCGCCGAGGCGAGCGAGGAATACACGGACTGCGATGCACCGTGCTGCATCGCCGAGGCGCCTCACGGTGCTGGCCCAGCAGCGTTCAGCGCTAGCACGCGCAATTGCACGACGCTCGCGCCTGCCAAGCAAGGAGCTTCTGGTGGGTACCGAACAAACTGAGTATGCATCCTACTGTTGTCTGATGTTACTGTACTGTACCTTGGTGTAGCTCGCACTCTGAAAGCATCACCTCGCATCGGAAAGAGCCCATCTCAGCTTGCCGTGATGAGCGAGCAGCTGAAACGCGACGCTTCAGCTTCAACCTGACCATGTCACAGGCAGCACAGAAGGGTGCCAAAATTGACTCCATCCTCCATCAGCTGAGCGAACCAGATACCACCCTACCGCAACTCTTTGCGTGGATTGAGGAGCGCTCTCATGCAAAAGAGACGCAGTACCGAGCGGAGAAGGAGGCGCGCGAGGAACAGTACCGCATTGAGCGCGCGGAGGCTGAGCGTCGCGCTCAGGAGCGAGCTGATAGAGAGGCACAGCGCCACGAAATGTTTATGGCCATGATGGCAAGCGTCTTTGCTAAGATGTAGAAGCCACAATGCTAGAAACTGACGCTAGAAACAGAAATAGATTCGAGTGCTTAGCAGAAAACAGATCTAACCCGACTGATGCCTGTACGGCGCACACGGTAATTGTAGACCCGATACATGTTTTCGAGTCGACGTTGGCGCTTGTACGGGTCGAACGGGAGCGGAAGCAGCAGCCACCAGCGCGGTTCTGCAGTCCACCATCGTGTAAATGTGAGTTCAGAGAGCGATGGGATCTGGTTGATTGTCATGGCTGGCTGTGGTGCGCCGTTGGTAAATTTGATGTAGACCACATAAAAATTTGTGTGTTTTTGGGAGGGTTGCAAGGACACAATTTCGACGCAAATTCAGCACTTCTGTTGGCACAAATTCCCCAACACGCAGTTTGCGTCGCGAAATTGCGTGAATTTTAGTGGTTTGCTTTGTGCAGGACATTCACGATTACAGGGTTTTGTTGACAAACGTACTGGAGATTCTCAAAATCTATAGGTTAGCGTTTGAAGACGAGAGGATTGGCCCGATTGGGAAAAAAAAATTCCACCGCAAAAGGAGACGCACGACGAGACCAACATTACAAAGAACAAGGCCAGGAAAGACTCGCTTTCGTACATCGCTGTCATACAAAATGATACTAATCGCACCGAAAAAAGTGCAGTACATCAAAATGATACTTACGTCATAATTCACAGCAAGGGAGCCTGTTTTAGGTGCTCTAGACCAAGTTATAGAAAACCAAAAGTACCAGATTCGCTGTTCAATTTTGATGATAATAAACCAATAAAAATATTTTGCATTTTTTTTCTTACGTCGTAGATATTGTTTTCAATTGCTCGTAGCTCAAAAGTTTTTAGACACCACATAGCAAACGAGGGCTCAAACAGGCCACAAGACACTAAATTTCATCGTGGTGTGCTCAGTTTCAAAAGTGATAAAATGCATATTAGTATCATCTTGTATGACGGGGCCCCAAATACGCTGGGGTGTGGTGGTGACAACACTGAGTCAAGCCACAGTTCGCAAGCCCTGACAAGCCCCCGTCACAATCAGACCTTCTTGGTCTTGTCGTAGCACAAACTATGCAGGAACTTGTTCGTCTGAGCATCATCTGGCTGATGCTTCTGCGCCGCTCGACTCTGGCGACGCTACATGTTTTGTATGAAGACCGGTTGGAACTGCAAATCCGGGCGGTGAAGACACCGCGGCAAGTTGATGTTCAAGCATCAACACTCGTGCCTGCAAGCGTGATCGCGAGCCCTGTTGCAAAGGGTTGGCACGAGCAGGGCCTGTGGACAAGAAGACACGTAGGAGGTTAGTGTAAGTTCCAGCTTTCAATCGTATCTCACTTTTCAACTCATCTTCTCGAGATCAAGTCTCCGGTCTAAGTGCGCTTAGGTTCGCTCTCCTTGTGTCGTGGTACCCAGAGTGGAACCACTATGTGATCAAGATATGTCACCGCTGTACAGTAACCGGCGAAGCTTTCGAGCGGTCGGTGGCCACGGTGAGGGGTGCCATACAGCCCGAGGTGCTGGACATCATCTACTTCAACGCCTGCTCGAGGCGATCTCAGATGATGAGGTCCTACAGGTTATCCACGCGCGCAGCCAAACGTTCGTCAATGAGTTTGTGCCCGACGTGAAGACACTGGTGCGTCAATCGCTACACATGTATCTGAGAACGGATGACTGTGACGCGCGTATGTTTCGCTACTTCCAAGACTTCACGATGATAGTGGAAGAGAACGGCCTGCAGGGCTTGATTGGCAAGACTGACCCATCCATGTACGGCTACAGAGACCGCATGAAACCCAGATGCCGGCTGTTAGTTGAGTTCAACCTTCGGTGCTCAAGGAGCAGATCCAGCGCTTGGTTCAGCTGGTACGCCGCGATTGCAAGACGGACGGTGTCGCCTTGTTCAACCTCATCCTTGGTCATGCCAAGGCACCGCAGCGCTTCCACCGCATTGCCAAGGAGAGTGGAGGCGCTCGGAGCTCCCAGCATCAGCCCTCAGCCGGATCTACCGGTGCGTCAGGGCAGAAGCAGCGTCTACCAGCTTCAAAGCCCTCTAAAGGCGCTGGGCGTCGAGGCCAAGCCGAGTGGTGAGCGCTACAAGCCTGTGTCGAAGCCCTCGAGGCAGGCAACACCACCAGTTGATGCTTGCCTAGTTTGCCATGGACCTCACTGGATGCGCGAATGTCCAACAGCCACGGCTGCGCAGCGTGAGGAATCTCTAGCCCGCTATCGTGCGTCTAAGGACCAAAGAGGCAATGTTGTCCGCTCAAAGGTTGTCAAAGCCCGAGAGAGTGCCAACACGTGAGAATCAATAACCTGGTGGAGGTGGTATTCACACCGGACACTGGTGCAGAATTCAGTGTGATACCAAGTTGTGGTCCACTCACTTATGACCCTACATCCTGCCTTGCCCGTTCACCGCCTCGATGCAGCGATTCAAGCGGTGGTCGCGGATGGCCGCAGTCTAGTATGCGACTGCACTGTTGACGTTGACCTCAAGGTAAACACGGCGGCTGGCGTTGTGAATGTTCCACATGTTAACTGTGTGGTAATGGACAGTGACGAGGAAGAGCTGCTGCTGGGCAAAGATATCCTGAGCGATCTGGGTATTCATGTGGATGACATGTTCGCACAGCTCGCACACGGCGCTGACTTCGTGGAGGACAGTGACGACTTTGGCGTTGAAGATGACTCTCTGGAACCACGGACCGTGGATGACACCCAGTCTACCTTTGAACATCTCATCGCTCATGCTTCGGACAATGGGATGGATGTAGACCATCTTGAGAACCTGAGGGAGGTTTTAAACCAATACCCGGACATCTGGCAGGACAGTCTGAACAGTGGCCCCCCTGTACGTGTCGAGCCGCTACGCATACAACTACACGAAGGAGCAACCCCCACTTCGGTGCACGCAGCGCAAGTATGCGCCCCTCTAGCGACAGTTCATCCGAGAACACGTTGCTCTGCTGGCCAAGAATGGCCTCGTGAGGGAGAACTGGGCTGCTCGATGGGCTAGCCGCCGTCGAGCCTGTCCGCAAACAGGCTCCAAGTCGGAATTCGGCTCACTATCGACTACCGTGCTGTTAACCGAGCTACGGTTCCAATTGCTGGTACCATGCCCAATCCTGCCGCCATCATGGACCATGTGAACGGCCCAGTGGCACTGGCGAAACTCGGCATGAAAAACGGCTTCTGTCGGTTATCATTGGCTGAGGAGAGTCAGGAGACACTGTCCTTCATGGCCGATGAAGGTATGTACACGCTTACCAGGGTTCCCCAGTGTGCCATGGATTCCGCATTTCACTTCCAGAGTCAGATGCAGCGTGTCCTGTCTGAATTAACCCCTGACAACACTCAGGTGTGGATTGATGACGTCCTCCTATATGCACAGAACTATAGACGAGTTCATTGACGTGCTGCACCGATTCTTTCTGCTGCTCCATAGGTATAACCTGAAGCTGAACGCGAAGAAGATCAGTCTTTTCGAACATCAAGTTGGTTGGTGTGGACGTGTCATTTCCGGCCAAGGCATTCGCCACGACCCGTCTCGCGTCAGCGCGCTGACAGAATTGCCACTCCCGTCTACCGCTGCGGAGCTACAATACATCATCTGCGCATCCAACTGGCTCCGCGACTCCATCGTTGGCTATGCTCGCGTGATCGCCCCGCTGCTGGAGAAATTCGACGCAGGAAAGAGAAGGGTCGGCCGACGGAATCGGAACGCAATGAACGAGGCTATTGCATGGACGAACGCAGAACGACCGGCGTTCGCAGCTGCAATTGCTTCGATCAAACACTCTGGGCTGATGACAGTCCCCACCGAGGACGACGACTTGTGCATGCTCTGTGATGCAAGCATGAATGGTTACAGCATCGTGTTGACTATGGTTCGTGCGTGGGATCCTGCCCGTCTGGTTGAAGATCAGAATCACTCTGTAGTAATCTGCAAGGGTGGAGTATTCAATAGAGAACTTTCGCAGCCCGATTTCAGTTGTGTTTCAGCGTAGTTTCTTAAGATTTGACGCCGCCATAGAGTGAATTTAACGATTTGCATTCGAGAACTTTCGCAGATGCACTTTTCACTTCAGTTTCAGTATCAGTGCCGAAATGGGTCGCAGCTACGACAACCTGCTCAGCTCTGCGCCAAGTGAGAACGCCGAGGCGAATGCATCACTAAGTTTGCCTCTGGCACAGCACGATGTCGAGGACGAAGCTTCGGGGCTGGCTCAAACGGAGCAAATATCTGTGGCTGGGCATATGCGAAAGAACTTTACCGCCGCAGACGACCTTGTTCTGCTGCGCGCAGTAAACACTGTGAAGCCGTGGGAAGCCGCGAAAGGCACGACTAACGGGATTATGAAGAGCTTCGAGAGGATTGCAGAAATATTTAATGGAGTCGACGGCTTCGTTCCAGACAAGCAAGGTCCAGCACTGCGAACACGATTCGACAAGCTGCTGCGTCAGTATCATGATGCCGAAGTCGTTTCGCGGAGGGCGTCTGGTACGGTGGAGGAGTACAATGAGCGTGATGTGCTGCTGCAGGACATTGACACTTGTATGAATGACTGGAAGGAGCTTCGAGAGAACGAAAAGCAGCTACAACAAGCTAAACATGATGGAATCGAACCATATGGCGCTTTGATGCTGCGGTTGGCAATGCAAGAGCTGGGTGATGAACTTCAGGGAGATAGCTATTCCGGCGATGAAGGCGCCATGGACGAAAAAATAGTGAAAACGGAAGCGGCAACTGCAAAGCTGGTTCCAAGCGCTCAAAGAACGTCGGCGGTGGCCGCGTTTCAAAAGTAAGCAAGATAGAGAAAGTTTCTGCCGTAACAGACGCTATCGCACAAGCAATTAGCGAATAAACAAGGGCAACCCTGAAAAGTACGTGTATCTCAACAACCGCTTGCAGTTTGAGAGGGAGGAGGCTGAGAAGAAGCGCGAACATGAGGTCAAAATGGAGCAGCAGTGTCAAGAAGCTGAACGTGCTCGTGATGAGCGCTGGTTAGCAGCGGAACGGCAGCGAGAAAAAGTTATGCTGACGCTACACCTTTGTGCAGCCTACTTCGTACCAACGTGCAATCAAAGCCGAAAGTCGCAAAATTCATATTGCAAATTTTTAGTTAGCAACTTCAATTACGCATTCAAAGATGGAATTACGGCAATCAAAGTTGGACCTCTAAGATCTCCATGGCTACGTAAGCTGGCGTGCTGTGCTCGCGCCAAAACGGAAGGCGGAGCTGCGCTCGCGCCAAAAGCAAGGGCGCGCGGGTTGGCGCGCACTATAGCCGACACCGACCGAGGGGAGCTCATTTCGCAATTCGCCTTCTCCTTCGCAGATGTCCCTCCAAGGCCGCGTTACTCGCCACACCGTCCTCGAGAAGCAGCGTGTGCTTGACGCGTATCGCGCCGGTCATCACGACTGGCTAGCGGTTGCCGCCAGGTGCGAGGAACGTCAAGATCACCGCCGAAGCGAAGATGTTCCTCGAGCAGTACTTAAACGACGACTGCACGTACACGCTCGCGACAATGCAGTCCATGCTGCTGGTGGACTGCAACATCAAGGTGGACAGGTCTACCATTAGTCGCCACCTCAACAAGCTCTGTACACGGTCAAGCAAGTTCGCATCGAACCGACCACGTGCAACAACGACGTCAACAAGGAGAAGCGTCGCGTGTTCGCCGAGAAGCTCATGGCTCACCAAAAAGAAGGTAACTGCATCGTTTATGATGATGAGACTAACTTTAATGTGTATTTGAAGCGCCAACGCGGTCGTGCCAAGCGCGGTAGCCGAGCTGTCGTGAAGCTTCCTCCATCGAAGGGCGCGAACCTTCAGGTGTAATGCACGGTGTCGTCCATCGTGGGGCTCGTCACCTATCGCCTTCAGCGCGGCAGCATTCGGATGGCGAACAACGCCGCCTTCGTGGAGGACATCTACAAGGCTACCAAGGCCTCTGACATGTTCCAGCGGTACTTCCAGGGCAAGAAAGTCGTGATCGTTCTGGACAACGCTCCAGCGTACCGGCAAACCGAGGAGCGTGTCACGGAGTACCCCGACATGGAGCTGTTGCGCTTGGGACCTTACTCCCCTATGTGCAACCCCATCGAGGGGTGCTTCAGCGTCCTAAAATCCCGCATTAAGTGACTTGGCTCTGGATCGCCACGCAATCTGCGATCGCTCGCGTGAGCCGGACAGCAACGGTGAGATCCTCTCCATTTTGGAACGCCAGATGCGCATCCTGGAGCGCGCCGCGACCGCTAACATGAGCGTGATGACCCCAGCGCTGGTGGCCAACATGGAGCTGCACTGTCGCGACTTCGTCACCAAGGCGGCGAACAACGAGGACATGGTGTACGACATGTAACAGGGCTCGTCGGACTAGTAGCAGTAGCCTACTGTACGAATTTGATTGCCGTAATTCCATCTTTGAATGCGTAATTGAAGTTGCTAACTAAAAATTTGCAATATGAATTTTGCGACTTTCGGCTTTGATTGCACGTTGGTACGAAGTAGGCCGCACAAAGGTGTAGAAACGGCTATAGGTCGCAACATGAAGGGCAACAATCGGTAGAGTTGCAATATCAGGTGAGCTGTACCAATTCCATTTAGGCAATGTTAAGATAGCAATCTATCGTTGGTGGGAGAAGATTGAAGTACATCGAAATCTGATTGCCCAAAGGTTGAAGCCACGTGTACAAATTAGTTAGCAAAACGGTAACAAGAAAAACTTCCCAACAGCGGTTTGTCGAGCTCGCATCTTTTTATCCCAGTTCAGGAACGACCTCAGTATTTTAACGCGACCAAAACTCCATTCGACCGATTCGCGAATACTACTCATGCGGGCATTAAATGCTTGCTTCGAGCGGTTGGAGCTGGGATAACCAAACTGACAGTAAACGTATTGACTGCATCCATATGCTGGATCACCGTAAATGACTCGCCCATCAAAGATTCTCTTAATGTCAGTAGCGAAGAGCTCCAAATGCCACTCATACTTAGCATGGTCGAGTCGTGCCTTCTGCCTTCCACTGGGCCGAAGATGCTGACAATAATTCCGTCAGGTGTTGTTATAGCTTGCCAGTTTAAACAGTGTCGCCGTGGGTGCCCGTTGTATACGTCTCGCTGTAGGTTTTTGAACTTAAAAGCGGGGTTACGACGAGCACTAGGCCTAGCCACGTACTGCTTAGTTCCATCCACGAATGCCCAACAGCACGCCAATGGTGCACCTTTGTCTTTTATTACCTCGCAGTATCGTTCAATGCGCCGATAAACGACATGGCGGTTGAAATACAGTAGGTCCTTGTGCGCGCTGTACAACAGATCTACCACATGCCTGCAGATGCGAGTGTAGGTCGCCGGGGATTGGCCAAACTCGTTGGCAACCGTAAACAGTGTGAACGGCTCCTTTAGCCTCCTGCAGAGCATGGCGAGGGCTTCTACAGTTGGAACAGCGTCGCGTTCTGGAGTTACGATGCACGGTGTAGGAAGGCACAGCTTGGTGGACAGTAGCTGAAGCTCACCGACCGTGAAGTTGAAGCGTGTGCGTGCGGTAACATCGTCCATAGCAGAGTCGAAGTGGTTGGCGGTATTGATGCGAGGGGGGGTCGCGAAGGCGGAAACAGTTACTAGCGATGAGGATAAGCATCGTGCGTAGGAACCGCTTGCGATTCCCATGTGCCGCTAGGAGACTAGAGGTGATGATAACTAGAGCTTGATCGGCAGAAAGATTGGGGGTGATGAAGACCATTGCTTGGACGCGAGGGGGCCTGGCCGGATTGTGAGAAGTGAGCTCAAATTGGAGTTCTGTAAAGTGGGCGCTTAGCTCAAATCCAATTGCGTTTGAGAATTACATTTGAGAGGATTTATTCACGGTACTAGTCCAACGTAAAAAGCAATCTGAAACTCAACTGAAACAGAGTTGCGAAAGTTCTCTAATGACGCTCAGTTGTGCTGGCCAATCATTGCAAAAGAGGCCTTCCCGATCATCAAGGCGTGCTCGGAGGTCGCGTACCTGTTGCTACGCCGGAATGGTTTTCGCCTGTATTGCGATCACGCCAACCTGATCTACTTGTTCTCGCCGTCCATGGATGTTTAACAGCATGTTCGTGATCGTCTGCAGCACTGGTCGCTGCGTCTACTTGGCCTACAGTACCAGATCGACCACATTTCGGGAGAGCGAAACTTATGGGCTGACATTGTGTCACGTTGGCAGCCACGCTCAAGTCTACGCGTCTCCGCTGTCCACACGCGCCGTCAGACACCGACTGCTGTGGCTGATCTCTCGCGGCTACGACCGCTGTCGGACGCCATTTTTGTGTCCCCAAGCCATTCAGATATCGTGGAAGCTCAGAAGGTTGCAGCCAGCGCTGCCGGCTCGCTCCCTGTCGTGGAGGAGGAAGGTATGCTTGTTGTCGATCACAAGCCATGGATCCCGACCGGAGCGGAGGACCTTCTGGCTCGAATCATGGTGCTGGCACACTGCGGTGCTCAGGGTCACAGAGGTGAAGCAGCAATGGAAAGTCTACTCGGCGAACGCTTCATCATCGTCCAGTTACACAAGAAAGTGTTCCAGTTCATCAAGTCTTGCCTAATCTGCAAGCACGTGAAAGGCTCAAGACATACCCAGCGACCGTACGGCTCCACCTTCACAGCTACAGTCCGCAACGATGCCCTCCGCTGGGACTTCATGAGGCTGATTCCAGCTCACCAACTTCGGCGGACGCACCACCTCGAAGATGGGCTGGGGGAAGGTAGGACCAGTGTCCATGTTGACATCTCCGTCCGGGTCGAACCTGCCTCCCGCCATTTTCAAACTGCAGAGGTGAGTATGGGCGACGTGCAGTGTGTCCTGGTGCTGAAGAACTCGCTCACGCACTTCTGTGAGCTCGTGCCATGCTCGACCCTCACAGCGTATGTGACTGCCGATGGATTGGTTGACTGATAAAAGCGATATGGATGCCCTTCCATCCTGATTTCGGATCAAGGTGTCCACTTTCGAAATCACACAGTCGACAACTTCTGTGCCCACCTCAAGATGGATCGTTCATTCTCGCCAGTGTACTCGCCTTGGCTGAATGGCGCCGTAGAGCGGGTCAATCGAGACTTGCATCAAGTTCTCCGTGCTACGGGCTTGGCTTCCACGAGTGGCTGTACCTGCTCCCCATTGTCC
Source organism: Phytophthora fragariaefolia (assembly GCA_030267785.1). Classification (NCBI taxonomy): domain Eukaryota; phylum Oomycota; class Peronosporomycetes; order Peronosporales; family Peronosporaceae; genus Phytophthora; species Phytophthora fragariaefolia. The sequence continues at coordinate 24,013 of BSXT01018867.1, forward strand.
AAGCGAACATGAACCATACTCCGACGCGCTCGCTTGCAGGTCACTCCCCAGGGGAGCTCTTCACGGGTCTGCAATCGCCATCGGCGCTAGATGTGATTGTCCGCCCCACTCTGCACTTAGTCATCGTGGACCTTACGGACGTGGAGCCGCAGCTTGCGAAGTTACGAGCTTCACTCGAGGGGCTACAGAAGAAAGTTGTGGATATCAAGGAGAAGAAGCGTCTTGCCGACATGCAGCGGAAGACTGGCACTGTCTGCAATTTTGATGTCGGTGACTACGTTCTCTGGTCACGGATCGACCAGCGGCTCCCGGACAACAAGCTGCTTGGTCAGTGGTTGGGCCCTTTTCGCATCATTGAGGCGCTGCCACATGCGTTCAACATTCAGCACTTGGTGACCAACAAAGTGTATGAAGTTCACGGTACCCGTCTAAAATACTATACTGATGCTGATCTCAACATGGATGTGGAGATGCAAGAACTGGTGACGTCTCAGGGGTGGTGGTTTATAGTCGAGACCTGCAGGTCTGCAGGACTGGTCGGGCGGGTGCAAAAACGTTAGTGCTTCAAATTAGTTCCAAGAGAGTGGCACTTTGGCCGCGGTAGCTGAGGGCGACACTCTCATTCTCTCTCGTTATTTCCAAGTATGCAAAGCAGGTCCCAGCTTCGCCGTCGCCGCCGTCGCCGCCGACACTTACTCGCCTTGGCACTACTGCTGGAGGCTCGCGCCCCCCATGAACAGCAACCGCGCCCGCGCCTAGACTGGGATCTGGAGGTGGAGCGGTTACTGCACGAGGGAGAGTTTAGGAGGACCTACCGAATGACGCCGGCTTCGTTCAACCGACTCTGTGGCTGGCTCGCTAGGGAAAAACGTCCTGCTCACGCTTGGTTGAATCGCAGTCCTGTGAGCGTTGAGAACAAGCTCCAGATGACGCTTCGGTTTCTTTGTGGAGGGATGGTTGATGATTTCAGGCGGCTTGGTGGGGTAGATCGATCGTATTGCTATCGTATTGTGAAGGACGTAAAGCGAGCCATAGTTGAGATACCAGAATTGCAGATATGTTTTCCGACGACACCTACTCAGCGTGAGGTAGCGGCAGCGGGATTTGCTGCCAGAAGCAACGAGCGCGTCACGAGTGGATGCATTGCTGCGATGGACGGCTGGCTGTGTAATATTCAAGCGCCGTCCGATGCCGACGCTGGTAGTGCTGCGGGTGCACGACGTTACTTCAGTGGCCATTATATGCATCCTGGAATTAACGTGCAGGCGTGTTGCGATGCGTTTAGCCGGTTTGTCTTCGTTGAATCAACGCATCCAGGAGGAGTTAATGATTCGAGAGCGTACAATGACAGCGGACTTCCTACTATTGTCGAACACCTCGAGCGTGGTATCTACATTGTTGCCGATGCAGCGTATACCGCTACAAACCACCTACTCACGTCTTTTACAGCACTTCAGCCAGGGGAGATGTTTAAGGACTCTTTCAATTATCACTTATCACAGATCCGGATTCACATTGAAATGGCTTTCGGCTTGCTCACTAACAAGTGGGGGATCTTCCATCATCCCCTTCAACTTCGTCTAGCTACAGCTACTCTGGTTATAAAGTGCGCAGCAACATTGCACAGCTTTTGCATTAACGAGCGTCTTGACGACGCCAACGATCCAGTTTTCGAGGAACTAATTCAAATGGCGCGCGATCAAGGACGCTCTCTCCGGTCATTGCTTGCGTACGAAGGCGATGCAACAATTGAAGTAGCGACAAACAGCTATGATCGCAATGGAATAGTACAAAGGCTGCGTGAAATCCCATTATTAAGAGCCAACTAGAATATATTATTCGTAGTTATCTGCTTAACCCCTCCAAACCGGATGCTGCATAATGCAGCTTAGATTTGCAGGCTTAAACTGCATATATGCAGTTTAAGCGATTTTTGACTTGAAATTTGTATTGGTGCCCTTTCCCCCGACACAGCGGTATACAAACGCCAAGATAAAAAAATGATTCGTTTCTGTACGCGCCTTTTTATTTTTTAGTGGACAAAGAACTGCGTTTCTGAAAAATCGAGATATTATTGTTGGGAGTTGTTCTGGACCCTACCGTCTGATTTGCACAAATTCTACGAGGTCAGCAGCCTATCCCTGCTCAATGGGTGGCTCACAGCTGCTCGCTTCCCTCCGCCTTTTCCGAAACAGCCTCATTCGAGAATTTGCGCGGCCGGAGCTCAAGTCGACGGTAGCAGAATGGTAAAGCCTGTGGGGAAGGTCATCTTTGACTTCGAGGTCACAGCGCGCGACCTGTCCTTCAAATCTGTCTGGCGGGAGTTGAAGAGGGACGGATGGAGCCGCAAACCGCCGCCCCGGAGAAGCCTGGATGAACGTTACTTCTACATACGGCCTGGCGGCAGCCCGGCTGGGACGGAAGGCGTGCACTACTTCCGTGGCGAGCAAGCTGTGCTTGTGTATTACGCAAACGGTAAGGATGTATTATGCGTATTGGTATGCTTCACAGCTAATTTATTGTTTTCTGTGCGCAGTACTGCGGAAAGGTGGGCGTACTCCTGCTAGCGCACCTGCCCAGCTTGTTCGACCCGCTGCACCTGGAGACACGCAGCTTGCTGCAGCGCATGAGGTTGTTCGTCTCAGCAACGCCGCTGATACCGAGGCAGCCGCCGCTCAGGCACAATCCGCTTCCGTCTCCACCGCTCAAGCTGCTTCACCTCCGGCAGCCGCCATTGGGGACGCCCCATCCGTCGCTGGGCCGTTCCAACCTGCTGCTCCTGTTCAAGCCGCTTCAACTACAGCTCAAGATATCGCTGTGCTGCCTGCCCAAGCTCCTCCATTTACACCGTCGACCTGTGCACGTGGTAGGCGCCCAGCACGACGTTCATCTCGTCGGTCGCTTGAGATGTCGGCAAGCCCAGCAACCACACCCATAGGACGCTGTCCTGCTGCGTCAACAGAGCTCATCGCGACATCTCCACATATCGAAGACAAGGATGACGATGACGCTGCTTCGATTGATCACCGTGAGGGGTCAAGTGATGCGGCTGATGGTATGTTGTATATTATGCTGAATATTAACATGCATTCAATGCTGTCGCATAAGCTGCATCTTATGGTGTACTATATGCTGCATACTAATTGTTGTTGAGTGGTGCTGTTACAGACGATGAAGCGGAGGAAGAAGAAGTGACTGCTCGCGGAAACGAGTTACTGGCGGACAACGATGACGACTTGAATGCTGTTGATAACTCGTCAAACTCCAACTTTGGTGCCATTGAATCTGGTGACGAAGCTGAAAAGGATGATGTTGAAATTGGCGAATATGACTCCAGTGGAGACACGGAACATGAAGGCGCCCTTGACGACATTGGCGATGACCAGGAAGAGACGGAGACCGAAATTGCTGCCGAAGTTCTGTTCGCGGAGAAGTTTTTGGATACATTCGGCGGGGAGGACGAGGTGCTTGCCGGAAGCTTGAATAATGCTGCGTTGAGAAGCATGGCAGCTTCTGGATGGGAAGCTGTAGAAGCACCTGACATCCATGAACACCTCATGGCTCCGTACGAGCCCGTGAACAATGCTGGCAGCTACCCTGGTCTACGCCAAGGCTACTCAGGGCCTACGGCGGAGGCGCTTCGGCATGGTGATTCTCCGGTCGCGCTTTTCTTTTTCATGATGCCAGTTGTGTTGTGGCAGCACATTGCTGCATGTTCGAATGAATATCATCGCGAAAACGCTACTCACTGCAGCGCGCGCTGCGCTTCAAAAAGTATTACAAGTCCCTGGTGCTGTGCTTGATCGACTTGGCCATCGTCAACGGATACATCATTCACAAAGCGTACCACAAAAATAAAGAGTCACGCCCTTTGACGCACGTCAAGTACATGATCAAGCTTCACTTGCAGATCTGCCAGCTGCAAGCCACAGACATGTACGAAGACAACACATTTGGTACGCAGACACCGGCTCCTGAACCCGCTTATGAACCGCTTCCAGTCGGGAGCGACCAGAGCTGCGAGCACTCGGCTCGTCAGAGCACTGAATGGCGCAACGAAGGCACGCAGGCGAAGCGGCGGCAGCGCGCATGCAAGATTTGTTCGGTGTTACGGACTGACAATCAGCGCGCTTCTACAACGACGTACTTCTGCCAGGACTGCAACATCGTGGGCCCAATCTTCCTCTGTATGCGTGCTCGGCGGAAAGTTCGTGGTGTCGCCATGACTTGCTGGGATATCTGGCACAAAGAGTGGGTAAATGGCAAACTGATCCCCGTCGACAGCGGGAACTCGATCAGAGTCCGTCGTAAAGCGGGCGCGGCTGTAGCACGATCTCCTTCAACCCCTGGCACCCCCAGGTTCAAGTAAAAGATGCAGGACCAGTCCGTAGCCGCTATGCTGCATATTAATCTGTATAAATGATGCATATATGCAGGAAGGTCGTGTTTGTCTTTGCTTGTGGTTGCTG